>JAUPFR010000437.1:0-21067 GCA_036925125.1 Oreortyx pictus | reverse complement strand
GATATGGGGCGGATATAGGCAGCTATGGGGGATATGGGGTGGATATGGGGCGGATATGGGGGATATGGGGCAGATATGGGGCAGCTATAGGGGATATGGGGCCGATATGGAGCAGATATGGGAGATATGGGGCGGATATGGGGAATACGGGGCCGATATGGTGGATATGGGGCAGATATGGGGCAGATACGGGGGATATGGGGCAGATATGGGGGAGATAAGGGGGATATGGGGCAGATATGGGGGATATGGGGCCGATATGGGGCGGATATGGGGCAGATATGGGGGATATGGGGCCGATATGGGGCAGATATGGGGCGGATATGGGGGATATGGGGCACATATAGGGCGGCTATGGGGCAACTGTGGGGCAGCTATGGGGCAGCTCAGGGGCAGCTATGGGTTCGCTATGGGGCAGCTATGGGGTGGTTATGGGGCAGCTATGGGGCCGCTATGGGGCAGCTATGGGGCAGCTATGGGGCAGATGTGGGGCGACTATGGGGCAGCTATGGGGCAGATGTGGGGTGGCTATGGGGCAGCTATGGGGCAGATGTGGGGTGGCTATGGGGCAGCTATGGGGCAGATGTGGGGTGGCTATGGGGCAGCTATGGGGCAGCTGTGGGGCAGCTATGGGGTGGTTATGGGGCAGCTATGGGGCAGATGTGGGGTGGCTATGGGGCAGCTATGGGGCAGCTATGGGGCAGCTGTGGGGCAGCTATGGGGCAGCTATGGGGCAGCTATGGGGCAGCTATGGGGCAGATGTGGGGCAGCTATGGGGCAGCTATGGGGCAGCTATGGGGTGGTTATGGGGCAGCTATGGGGCAGGTGTGGGGTGGCTATGGGGCAGCTATGGGGCAGATGTGGGGCGGCTATGGGGCAGATGTGGGTCAGCACAGGGGCAGCTATGGGGCAGCTATGGGGCAGCTATGGGGCAGCTGTGGGGCAGCTATGGGGCAGCTATGGGGCAGCTATGGGGCAGATGTGGGTCAGCTATGGGGCAGCTATGGGGCAGCTATGGGGTGGTTATGGGGCAGCTATGGGGCAGCTATGGGGCGGCTATGGGGTGGTTATGGGGCAGCTATGGGGCAGCTATGGGG
The DNA here is from genome assembly GCA_036925125.1 of Oreortyx pictus. NCBI lineage: Eukaryota > Metazoa > Chordata > Aves > Galliformes > Odontophoridae > Oreortyx > Oreortyx pictus. The sequence goes on along the minus strand of JAUPFR010000437.1, from coordinate 19,970 downwards.
CAGCTATGGGGCAGATGTGGGTCAGCTATGGGGCAGCTATGGGGCAGCTATGGGGTGGTTATGGGGCAGCTATGGGGCAGGTGTGGGGTGGTTATGGGGCAGCTACGGGGCAGCTGAGGGGCAGCTATGGGGCAGCTATGGGGTGGCTATGGGGCAGCTATGGGGCGGCTATGGGGCAGCTATGGGGCAGCTATGGGGTGGCTATGGGGCAGCTATGGGGCAGCTATGGGGCAGCTATGGGGCAGCTATGGGGTCAGTTATGGGGCAGCTATGGGGCACCTCAGGGGCAGCTATGGGTTTGCTATGGGGCAGCTATGGGGTGGTTATGGGGCAGCTATGGGGTGGTTATGGGGCAGCTATGGGGTGGTTATGGGGCAGCTGTGGGGCGGCTGTGGGGCAGCTATGGGGCAGCTATGGGGCAGATGTGGGGCAGCTATGGGGGCCACTATGGGGCAGCTATGGGGCAGCTATGGGGCAGCTGTGGGGCAGCTATGGGGCAGCTGTGGGGCAGCTATGGGGCAGCTATGGGGCAGCTATGGGGCAGCTATGGGGCAGCTATGGGGCAGTTATGGGGCAGCTGTGGGGCTGCTATGGAGCAGCTATGGGGCAGCTATGGAGCAGCTATGGGGTGGTTATGGGGCAGCTATGGGGCAGCTATGGGGCAGCTGTGGGGCAGATGTGGGGCAGCTATGGGGCAGCTATGGGGTCAGTTATGGGGCAGCTATGGGGCACCTCAGGGGCAGCTATGGGTTTGCTATGGGGCAGCTATGGGGTGGTTATGGGGCAGCTATGGGGTGGTTATGGGGCAGCTATGGGGCAGCTGTGGGGCAGCTGTGGGGCAGCTATGGGGCAGCTATGGGGCAGATGTGGGGCAGCTATGGGGGCCACTATGGGGCAGCTATGGGGCAGCTATGGGGCAGCTATGGGGCAGCTGTGGGGCAGCTATGGGGCAGCTGTGGGGCAGCTATGGGGCAGCTATGGGGTGGTTATGGGGCAGCTATGGGGCAGATGTGGGGCAGCTATGGGGCAGCTATGGGGCAGCTATGGGGGCCACTATGGGGTCAGTTATGGGGCAGCTATGGGGCACCTCAGGGGCAGCTATGGGTTTGCTATGGGGCAGCTATGGGGTGGTTATGGGGCAGCTATGGGGTGGTTATGGGGCAGCTATGGGGTGGTTATGGGGCAGCTATGGGGCAGCTATGGGGCAGCTATGGGGCAGCTATGGGGCAGCTATGGGGCAGCTATGGGGCAGCTATGGGGCGGCTGTGGACCTGGCCTTGGCGCAGAGCGCCTTGACCTCGCTCTCGCGGATGAGCTCACAGCGCCGCAGCTGCTCGATCTGACGGTCCAGCTCGCTCGGCTCCGCCATGCCTGCAACCCACGGCGACCCACTGCGACCCACGGCCAGACCCACGGCGACCCACGGCCAGACCCACGGCGACCCACGGCCAGACCCACGGCGACCCACAGACCCACTGCGACCCACGGCCAGACCCACGGCGACCCACTGCGACCCACGGCCAGACCCACGGCGACCCACAGAGAACCACTGCGACCCACGGCCAGACCCACGGCGACCCACTGCGACCCACGGCCAGACCCACGGCGACCCACGGCCAGACCCACGGCGACCCACGGCCAGACCCACGGCGACCCACAGACCCACTGCGACCCACGGCCAGACCCACGGCGACCCACTGCGACCCACGGCCAGACCCACGGCGACCCACAGAGAACCACTGCGACCCACGGCCAGACCCACGGCGACCCACAGAGACCCACGGCGACCCACGGCCAGACCCACGGCCAGACCCACAGCCAGACCCACGGCCAGACCCACAGTGACCCACTGCGACCCATAGGGACCCACTGCGACCCACGGCCAGACCCACGGCCAGACCCACGGCGACCCACTGCGACCCACGGCGACCCACGGCCAGACCCACGGCGACCCACGGCCAGACCCACGGCCAGACCCACTGTGACCCACTGTGACCCACAGAGACCCACTGCGACCCACGGCCAGACCCACGGCGACCCACTGCGACCCACGGCCAGACCCACGGCCAGACCCACGGCCAGACCCACTGCGACCTACGGCAACCCACGGCCAGACCCACTGCGACCCACGGCCAGACCCACGGCCAGACCCACGGCCAGACCCACGGTGACCCACTGTGACCCACAGAGACCCACTGCGACCCACGGCGACCCACGGCAACCCACTGTGACCCACTGTGACCCACAGAGACCCACTGCGACCCACGGCGACCCACGGCGACCCACTGTGACCCACTGTGACCCACAGAGACCCACTGCGACCCACAGACCCACGGCCAGACCCACTGCGACCCACAGACCCACGGCCAGACCCACTGCGACCCACAGCCAGACCCACTGCGACCCACGGCGACCCACAGCCAGACCCACTGCGACCCACAGCCAGACCCACGGCGACCCACTGCGACCCACAGCCAGACCCACTGTGACCCACGGCGACCCACGGCCAGACCCACGGCGACCCACTGCGACCCACAGCCAGACCCACTGTGACCCACGGCGACCCACAGCCAGACCCACTGCGACCCACAGCCAGACCCACTGTGACCCACGGCGACCCACAGCCAGACCCACTGCAACCCACAGCCAGACCCACAGCCAGACCCACTGCGACCCACGGCGACCCACAGCCAGACCCACTGCGACCCACGGCGACCCACAGACAGACCCACTGCGACCCACAGCCAGACCCACGGCGACCCACAGCCAGACCCACTGTGACCCACAGACAGACCCACTGCGACCCACGGCCAGACCCACTGCGACCCACGGCCAGACCCACTGCGACCCACTGTGACCCACAGAGACCCACTGCGACCCACGGCGACCCACGGCAACCCACTGTGACCCACTGTGACCCACAGAGACCCACTGCGACCCACGGCGACCCACGGCAACCCACTGTGACCCACTGTGACCCACAGAGACCCACTGCGACCCACAGACCCACGGCCAGACCCACTGCGACCCACAGCCAGACCCACTGCGACCCACAGCGACCCACGGCCAGACCCACGGCGACCCACTGCAACCCACGGCCAGACCCACGGCGACCCACTGCGACCCACGGCGACCCACGGCGACCCACGGCCAGACCCACGGCCAGACCCACGGCGACCCACTGCGACCCACAGACCCACTGCGACCCACAGACCCACTGTGACCCACAGACCCACAGCCAGACCCACTGCGACCCACGGCGACCCACAGACAGACCCACTGCGACCCACGGCGACCCACAGGGATCCACGGCACCATAACTACCCCATAGCCGCCCCTGTGCCCCATAGCAACCCCATAACTGCCCCTATTCCCCACAGCCGCCCCACAGCCGCCCCACAGCCGCCCCTGTGCCCCATAGCAGCCCCATAACCACCTCTATGACCCATAGCAGCCCCACAACAGCTCCTGTGCCCCACAGCCGCCCCATAACCGCCCCATAGCCGCCCCTGTGCCCCATAGCAGCCCCATAACAGCCCCATAGCCGCCCCTGTGCCCCACAGCTGCCCCATAGCCGCCCCTTATCCCCCCTTCCCGCCCCATAGCTGCCCCTATGCCCCATAACCACCACTATGACCCATAGCAGCCCCATAACTGCCCCACAGCCGCCCCTGTGCCCCACAGCCGCCCCATAACCGCCCCATAGCCGCCCCTTATCCCCCCTTCCCACCCCATAGCCGTCCCTGTGCCCCACAACCGCCCCACAGTCACCCCTGTGCCCCACAGCCGCCCCATAACCACCGCACAGCCGCCCTGTGCCCCACAGCCGCCCCATAACTGCCCCATAGCCGCCCCTGTGCCCCACAGCCGCCCCATAACCACCGCACAGCCGCCCTGTGCCCCATAGCAGCCCCATAACCACCCCACAGCCGCCCTCTGCCCCATAGCAGCCCCACAACCGCCCCTTATCCCCCCTTCCCGCCCCATAGCCACCCCTGTGCCCCATAGCAGCCCCATAACCATCCCATAGCCGCCCCTCTGCCCCATAACCGCCCCATAGCCAACCCTCTGCCCCACAGCCACCCCATAACCGCCCCATAGCCGCCCCTGTGCCCCATAGACGACCCATAACCGCCAAATAGCTGCCCCTTATCCCCCTTCTCGCCCCATAACTGCCCCTGTGCCCCATAGGAGCCCCATAACCGCCCCACAGCCACCCCTGTGCCCCACAGCCGCCCCATAACCGCCCCTGTGCCCCATAGCAGCCCCATAACAGCCCCATAGCTGCTCCTGTGCCCCATAGCAGCCCCATAACTGCCCCATATCTGCTCCTGTGCCCCATAACCGCCCCACAGCCGCCCCTATTCCCCACAGCCGCTCCATAACCGCGCCTCTGCCCCATAGCTGCCCCATAGCCACCCCTATTCCCCACGGCCGCCCCATATCCGCCCCACAGCCACCGTTCCCGCCCCACGGCCTCCGCGTGTTGCTGCCTTTCCCGTTCCCGCCGTTCCCATTCCTGCCGTCCCGTTCCTGCCGTTCCCGTTCCTGCCGTCCCGTTCCCATTCCCGCCATTCCCGTTCCTGCCGTCCCATTCCCACCGTTCCCGTTCCCGCCGTCCCGTTCCCATTCCCGCCGTCCCATTCCCGTCCCCGTTCCCGCCGTCCCATTCCCGTTCCCGCCGTTCCCACTGTTCCCGTTCCCGTTCCCTTCCCGCCGTCCCATTCCCATTCCCGCTGTTCCCGTTCCCGCCGTCCCGTTCCCATTCCCACCGTCCCATTCCCATCCCCGTTCCCACCATCCCGTTCCCGCCATCCCGTTCCCGCCGTCCCATTCCCATTCCCGCCGTCCCCACCGTTCCCACTGCTCCCGTTCCCTGCCTGCCATCCCCGTTCCCGCCGTCCCCGTTCCCGCTGTCCCGTTCCCATTCCCGCCGTCCCATTCCCGTCCCCGTTCCCGCCATCCCATTCCTGCCGTCCCATTCCCATTCCCGTTCCCGTTCCCGCCGTTCCCACTGTTCCCGTTCCCATTCCCTGCCCGCCATCCCCGTTCCCGCCGTCCCCGTTCCCGCTGTCCCGTTCCCATTCCCGCCGTCCCATTCCCGTCCCCGTTCCCGCCATCCCGTTCCCGCCGTCCCATTCCCATTCCCATTCCCGCCGTTCCCACTGTTCCCATTCCCTTCCCGCCGTCCCCGTTCCCACTGTTCCCGTTCCCGCCATCCCGTTCCCGTTCCCACTGTCCCATTCCCTCCGTCCTGTTCCCGCTATCCCATTCCCGCCGCTCCCGCCCGGTCCCGTTCCCGCCATCCTGTTCCCGCCGTCCCCGCCGTTCCGTTCCCGCCGTTCCATCCCCATCACTCCCATCCACTCCCGTTCCCGCCATCCCGTTCCCATCCTCGCCGTCCCATTCCCGCTCTCCCCGCCGATCCGTCCCCGCCATCCCGTTCCCATCCTCGCCGTCCCATTCCCACTGTTCCCACCATCCCGTTCCCACCCCCTCCCGGTCTCGTCCCCACCGTTCCCGTTCCCGCCACTCCCGCCCGGTCCCGTTCCCGCCATCCCATTCCCGCTCCCGTTCCCGCCGTTCCCGCCGTCCCGTTCCTGCCATTCCCGTTCCTGCCGTCCCGTTCCCGCTGTTCCCATTCCCACCGTCCCGTTCCCTCCATCCTGTTCCCGCCGTTCCCATTCCCTCCATCCCGTTCCCACCGTCCCGTTCCCGCCATCCTGTTCCCACCATTCCGTTCCCTTCTGTTCCCGTTCCCGCCGTCCCATTCCCGTCCCCGTTCCCGCCGTCCCATTCCTGTTCCCGCCGTCCCGTTCCCGCCGTCCCGTTCCCGTTCCCGCCGTCCCGTTCCCGTTCCCACTGTTCCCATTCCTGTTCCCTTCCCGCCGTCCCCGTTCCCGCTGTTCCTGTTCCTGCCGTCCCGTTCCCACCGTCCTGTTCCCTCCATCCCGTTCCCGCCGTTCCCATTCCCTCCATCCCGTTCCCACCGTCCCGTTCCCGCCGTCCTGTTCCCACCATTCCGTTCCCTTCTGTTCCCGTTCCCTTCCCGCCGTCCCCGTTCCCGTTCCCGCCGTCCCGTTCCCGTTCCCACTGTTCCCATTCCTGTTCCCTTCCCGCCGTCCCCGTTCCCGCTGTCCCGTTCCCGTTCCCACCGTCCTGTTCCCTCCATCCCGTTCCTGCCGTTCCCATTCCCTCCATCCCATTCCCACCGTCCCGTTCCCGCCGTTCCCATTCCCTCCATCCCGTTCCCACCGTCCCGTTCCCACTGTCCTGTTCCCACCGTTCCATTCCCTTCTGTTCCCGTTCCCGCCGTCCCGTTCCCGCCATCCCATTCCCATTCTCGTTCCCGCCGTCCCGTTCCCGCCGTCCCGTTCCTGCTGTTCCCGTTCCCGTTCCCGCCATCCCGTTCCCGCCGTCCCCATTCCCGCCGCTCCCGCCATTCTGTCCCCGCCACTCCCGCCCGGTCCCGTTCCCGCCATCCTGTTCCTGCCGTTCCATCCCTGTCACTCCCATCCAGTCCCGTCCCCGCCATCCTGTTCCCGTTCCCGCTGTCCTGTTCCCACCGTTTCCACTGTTCCCGTTCCTGTTCCCTTCCCGCCGTTCCCGTTCCCGCTGTTCCTGTTCCTGCCGTCCCGTTCCCGTTCCCACCGTCCTGTTCCCTCCATCCCGTTCCCGCCGTTCCCATTCCCTCCATCCCGTTCCCACCATCCCGTTCCCGCCGTCCTGTTCCCACCATTCTGTTCCCTTCTGTTCCCGTTCCCGCTGTCCCATTCCCGTCCCCGTTCCCGCCGTCCCATTCCCGTTCCCGTTCCCTTCCCGCCGTCCCCGTTCCCGTTCCCGCCGTCCCATTCCCGTTCCCACTGTTCCCATTCCTGTTCCCTTCCCGCCGTCCCCGTTCCCGCTGTTCCTGTTCCTGCTGTCCCGTTCCCATTCCCACCGTCCTGTTCCCTCCATCCCGTTCCCGCCGTTCCCATTCCCTCCATCCCGTTCCCACCGTCCCGTTCCCTCCATCCCGTTCCCGCCGTTCCCATTCCCTCCATCCCGTTCCCACCGTCCCATTCCCACCGTTCCGTTCCCTTCTGTTCCCGTTCCCGCCGTCCTGTTCCCGCCGTCCCGTTCCCGCCATCCCAATCCCGTTCTCGTTCCCGCCTTCCCATTCCTGTTCCCGTTCCCGCCATCCTGTTCCCGCCGTTCCATCCCCGTCACTCCCATCCAGTCCCGTCCCCGCCATCCCGTTCCCGTCCTCTCCGTCCAGTTCCCACCGCTCCCGCCCGGTCCTGCTCCCACCATTCCCGTTCCCGCCGTTCCCATCCCCGCCCGATCCCATCCCCTCCCGGTCCTGTCCCCGCCGCTCCCGCCCGGTCCCGTCCAGTCCCGTTCCCGTTCCTGCCGTCGTGTCCCCACCATCCCGTCCCCGCCGTTCCCGCCACTCCCATCCCCGCCGCCCCGGATCCCCGCCCGTTCCCGTCCCCGCTGCTCCCGATCCCTGCCGTTCCCGTACCCGGTCCCGTTCCTGCCATCCCGTTCCCACCATTGCCGACCCTTCCCGGTCCCGTCCCTTCCCGGTCCTATTCCCGTTCTCGTTCCCATTCCCGCCGTTCCTGTCCCCTCCCGTTCTTGTTCCCGCCCGTTCCCGTTCCCGCCGTCCCGTTCCCGCCCAGTCCCCTTCCCATTCCCGTTCCCTTCCGCTCCCGTTCCCGCCGTCACGCTCCCGCCGTCCCGTTCCCGCCATCCCATTCCCATTCCCGTTCCTGCCATTCCCGTTCCCGCCGTCCCGTTCCCTTCTGTTCCCGTTCCCACCGTCCCCGTTCCCGCTGTTCCCATTCCCACCGTCCCTTTCCTGCCGCTCTGTCCCCGCCACTCCCGTCTGCTCCCGTCCCCACCACTCCCGTCCCCGCCCGGTCCTGTCCCGTTCCCGCCGTCCCGTTCCCGCCGTCCCGTTCCCGCCGTCCCGTTCCCGTCCCGTTCCCGCCGTCCCGTTCCCGTTCCCATTCCCTTTCCCGCCGTCCTGTTCCCATTCCCGTTCCCGCCGTCCCGTTCCCGTTCCCACCGTCCCGTTCCCGTTCCCGTCCCGTTCCCGTTCCCGCCGTCCCGTTCCCGTTCCCGTTCCCGTCCCGTTCCCGTTCCCACCGTCCCGTTCCCGTTCCCGTTCCGTTCCCGTTCCCGTTCCGTTCCCGTTCCCGTTCCCGTCCCGTTCCCGCCGTCCCGTTCACGCCGTCCCGTTCCGTTCCCGTTCCCGTTCCCGTTCCCGTCCCGTTCCCGCCGTCCCGTTCCCGCCGTCCCGTTCCGTTCCCGTTCCCGTTCCCGTTCCGTTCCCGTTCCGTTCCCGTTCCCGTTCCGTACCCGCCGCCGCCGTCCGCTCCTCCGCTCCGCACTTCCGCCCGGGTCCGCTCCCACTTCCGCTCCCATCGCCACTTTCCGGTCCCGCCCCTCCCCCGGTTCGGGCCGGAAGTGGGCGGGGCGACGGACCGGAAGCGGAGACGCCGGGACAAACGGGGGGGGGGGGCGGTGTCACACAGCTGGGAGTCCGGGCGGAAACGGAGAGCACGTGGGAAGCGGGCCCGGAAGGTCCGCTGTGACCCATAGAGACCCATAGCGACCCATAGCGACCCATAGGGAACCATAGTGACCCATAGGGACCCATAGGGACCCATAGAGACCCATAGGGACCCACAGAGACCCATAGAGACCCATAGCGACCCATAGCGACCCATAGGGACCCATAGAGACCCATAGGGACCCATAGAGACCCATAGCGACCCATAGTGACCCATAGGGACCCATAGGGACCCATAGAGACCCATAGGGACCCATAGAGACCCATAGCGACCCATAGTGACCCATAGGGACCCATAGAGACCCATAGGGACCCATAGGGACCCATAGGGACACATAGAGACCCACAGCACCCCTTAGAGACCCATAGCGACACATAGCGACCCATAGAGACCCATAGCGACCCACAGAGACCCATAGCGACCCATAGCGACCCATAGAAACCCATAGGGAGCCATAGGGACACAGAGACCCACAGCACACCTTAGAGACCCATAGCGACACTATAGCGACCCATAGAGACCCACAGCGACCCATAGAGACCCACAGAGACCCACAGAGACCCATAGCGACCCATAGCGACCCATAGAGACCCATAGGTACCCATAGCGACCCATAGAGACCCATAGCGACCCAGAGGGATCCATAGGGACCCATAGAGACCCATAGGGACCCATTGGGACCCATAGAGACCCACAGCGACCCATAGAGACCTTTGGAGACCCATAAAGACCCATAGAGACCCATAGCGACCCCCTGAGACCCACAGGGACCCACAGAGACCCCTCCTTTACCCCATAAGCGCCCGACTCTGCCCCATAAGTGCTCCATGTGCCCCATAAGCGCCCAACTCCGCCCCAGAAGTGCACTCAGTGCCGCATAAGCGCCCAACTCTGCCCCACAAGCGCTCCCTGTGCCCCATAAGTGCACCCTCCGCCCCACAAGTGTCCAAAAACCGCCCCACAAATGGTGATGGCGGCGGTCGCCTAGCAACGGGGAGGAGCCAAGATGGCGGCGGTCGCCTAGCAACGGAATCCCGGTCACTGGTGACGTCATCACGCGAGGCGTGACGTCACGGGGAAGAAAACACGCGGGAGACGTTGGAGGGGGCGGCAAACGGCTTTAATATGGGGGGGGGGGGGCAGCGCTCTGCCCCATAGCGACCCACAGAGACACAGACAGACCCACAGGGACACACTGGGACCCACAGAGACCCATAGCGACCCATAGCGACCCATAGAGACCCATAGAGACCCACTGAGACCCATAGGGACCCACTGAGACCCATAGCGACCCATAGCGACCCATAGAGACCCACTGAGACCCATAGGGACCCACTGAGACCCATAGCGACCCATAGCGACCCATAGAGACCCATAGGGACCCACTGAGACCCATAGCGACACATAGAGACCCATAGCGACCCATAGAGACCCACTGAGACCCATAGGGACCCACTGAGACCCATAGCGACACATAGAGACCCATAGCGACCCATAGAGACCCATAGGGACCCACTGAGACCCATAGCGACACATAGAGACCCATAGCGACCCATAGAGACCCATAGAGACCCACTGAGACCCACTGAGACCCATAGAGACCCACTGAGACCCATAGAGACCCACTGAGACCCATAGGGACCCACTGAGACCCATAGAGACCCACAGCGACCCATAGGGACCCACTGAGACCCATAGCAACCCATAGAGACCCACTGAGACCCATAGAGACACATAGGGACACATAGAGACTCCATAGAGACCCATAGGGACCCATAGAGACCCATAGCGACCCATAGAGACCCACAGAGACCCATAGCAACACATAGAGACCCACAGAGACCCACAGGGACCCATAGAGACCCATAGCGACCCACTGAGACCCATAGAGACCCATAGCGACCCATAGGGACACATAGAGACCCATAGCAACACATAGAGACCCACAGAGACCCATAGGGACCCAGAGAGACCCATAGAGACACACTGGGACCCATAGAGACCCATAGCGACCCATAGGGACACATAGAGACCCCATAGAGACCCATAGGGACCCATAGAGACCCATAGCGTCCCACTGAGACCCATAGAGACCCATAGCGACCCATAGGGACCCATAGAGACCCATAGCGACCCACTGAGACCCATAGAGACCCATAGCGACCCACTGAGACCCATAGAGACCCATAGCGACCCATAGGGACCCATAGAGACCCATAGCGACCCACTGAGACCCATAGAGACCCATAGCGACCCATAGGGACACATAGAGACCCATAGCAACACATAGAGACCCACAGAGACCCATAGGGACCCACAGAGACCCATAGGGACCCATAGAGACCCATAGTGACCCATAGGGACCCATAGAGACCCATAGCGACCCACAGCGACCCATAGAGACCCATAGGGACACACTGGGACCCATAGAGACCCATAGAGACCCATAGAGATCCATAGGGACCCACAGAGATCCGTAGAGACCCACAGGGACACACTGGGACCCATAGAGACCCATAGCGACCCATAGGGACCCATAGGGACACAGAGACCCACAGCGACCCATAGAGACCCATAGAGACCCACAGCGACCCATAGAGACCCATAGAGACCCACAGAGACCCATAGGGATCCACTGAGACCCGTAGTGACCCCATAGAGATGCACAGGGACCCCATAGAGACACAGAGACCCCACAGACCCCCGTAAGGACCCCATAGTGACCCCATAGAGCCCCACAGAGACCCCATAGAGACCCCATAGGGACCCACACAGATCCAGTGACTCACAGACCCCCATAAGGACCCCATTGAGACCCCATAGGGACCCCATAGGGACCCCATAGAGACCCCATAGGGACCAACAGAGACCCATAGGTTCACACTGAGACCTGTAGAGACCCCATAGAGATGCATAGGGACCCCATAGAGACCCCATAGGGACCCACAGAGATCCAGTGACCCACAGACCCCCATAGGGACCCCACAGAGATCCACAGAGACTCCAGGACCCCCATAGAGACCCATAGGGACCCCAAGACCCCCATAGAGACTCATAGGGACCCCATAGGACCCCATAGAGACCCATAGAGATCCCATAGACCCCATAGAGACCCCATAGGGACCCCATAGGACCCCATAGAGACCCCACAGAGCCCCACAGAGACTCCAGGACCCCATAGAGACCCACAGGGACCCCAAGACCCCCACAGAGACTCATAGGGACCCCATGGGACCCCCTAGGGACCCCATAGAGACCCATAGGGACCCCGTGGGACCCCATAGGGACCCCATAGAGACCCATAGCGACCCCATAGAGACCCCATAGGGACCCCGCAGGACCCCATAGAGACCCATAGGGACCCCAAGACCCCCATAGAGACCCACAGGGACCCCAAGATCCCCCCACAGAGCCCCACAGCGCCCTTTTGCCACCCCACATCCCCCCAGGACCCCAAGAAATACCCAATAAATACCCGCATCCCTTCCGACCCCATAAAGGGGGGGTGGGCTCAGGGCGGGCGGGGGGGTTGGGGGCGGAAGAGCCTCCAAGCCCCCCGGCACAGGAGCCCGAACCAGTAGAGCTGTGGGGCCACAGCGACCCCATAGAGACCCATAGGGACCCCATAGAGACCCATAGGGACTCCAAGACCCCCATAGAGACCCCATATGGACCCCATAGGACCCCATAGAGACCCCACAGAGCCCCACAGAGACTCCAGGACCCCATAGAGACCCATAGGGACCCCATAGAGACCCACAGGGACCCCAAGACCCCCCCGCAGAGCCCCATGGCGCCCTTTTGCCACCCCACATCCCCCCAGGACCCCAAGAAATACCCAATAAATACCCGCATCCCTTCCGACCCCATAAAGGGGGGGTGGGCTCAGGGCGGGCGGGGGGGTTGGGGGCGGAAGAGCCTCCAAGCCCCCCGGCACAGGAGCCCGAACCAGTAGAGCTGTGGGGCCAGGAGGGCGGCGGCGGCGGCGTTGTAGAGTGGGGGGACGGTGACGGGGACCCTCCAGAAGGGGACCCCGATGTGGCGCCCGTATTCCCAATAGAGGTACGGGAACAGCAGCACTCGGCAGCACAGGAACGTCAGCAGCGCCGCCGCCCCGTTCAGCTTGTGTAGGGTCGTGTGCTGCCGGCCCAGCTGTAAGAGGGGATTTGTGGGGTCAGGGGGGTACGGGGTCAGGGGGGTCAGTGGGGGGACTGGGGTCAATATGGTCAATGGGGTGAATGGGGTGAATGGGGTGAATGGGGTCAGTGGGGTGAATGGGGTCACAGGGTTAATGGGGCCAATGGGGTCAATGGGGTCAATGGGGTTAATGGGGTCAATGGGGCCAATGGGGTCAATGGGGTCAATGGGGTCAATGGGGTTAATGGGGTTAATGGGGTCAATGGGGTTAATGGGGTCAATGGGGTTCTGGGGTCGATGGGGTCAATGGGGTCAATGGGGTTAATGGGGCCACAGGGTTAATGGGGTCAATGGGGTTATGGGGTCAGTGGGGGATGGGAGGGGGCTTTGGGGTGTCTGTGGGGCTGGGGGGGGTGGGAGAGGGATTTGGGGTGTCTATGGGGCTGGGGGGGGTGGGAGGGAGATGGGGGGGATTTGCGGACTGAGGGACAGTGCTATGGGGCAGGGACGCTATGGGGCAGGGACGCTATGGGGCCGCGCTATGGGGCAGGGACGCTATGGGGCCGCGCTATGGGGCAGCGCTATGGGGCAGGGACGCTATGTGGCAGTGCTATGGGGCAGGGACACTATGGGGTAGCACTATGGGGCAGAGACGCTACGGGGCAGGGACGCTATGGGGCAGGGACGCTATGGGGCAGGGACGCTATGGGGCAGGGCTATGGGGCAGGGACGCTATGGAGCAGGGCTATGGGGCAGGGACGCTATGGGGCCACGCTATGGGGCAGGGACACTATGGGGCAGGGCTATGGGGCAGGGACGCTATGGGGCCACACTATGGGGCAGGGACACTATGGGGCAGGGACACTATGGGGCAGCACTATGGGGCAGGGATGCTATGGGGCCGCGCTATGGGGCAGGGACACAATGGGGCAGGGACGCTATGGGGCAGGGCTATGGGGCAGGGACGCTATGGGGCAGGGACACTATGGGGCAGGGACGCTATGGGGCAGGGACGCTATGGGGCCGCGCTATGGGGCAGGGACACAATGGGGAAGGAACGCTATGGGGCCGCGCTATGGGGCAGGGACACAATGGGGCAGGGACGCTATGGGGCAGGGACGCTATGTGGCAGTGCTAATGGGCAGGGACGCTATGGGGCAGCACTATGGGGCAGGGACGCTATGCGGCAGGGCTATGGGGCAGGGACGCTATGGGGCCGCGCTATGGGGCAGTGCTATGGGGCAGGGACGCTCCGGGGCCGCGCTATGGGGCAGCGCTATGGGGCAGGGACGCTATGGGGCCGCGCTATGGGGAGCGCTATGGGGCAGGGACGCTCCGGGGCCGCGCTACGGGGCAACGCTATGGGGCAGGGACGCTATGGGGCCGCGCTATGGGGCAGCGCTATGGGGCAGCGCTATGGGGCAGGGACGCTATGGGGCCGCGCTATGGGGCAGCGCTATGGGGCCGCGCTATGGGGCAGGGACGCTATGGGGCAGCGCTATGGGGCAGGGACGCTCCGGGGCCGCGCTATGGGGCAGTGCTATGGGGCAGGGACGCTCCGGGGCCGCGCTATGGGGCCGCGCTATGGGGCCGCGCTATGGGGCAGCGCTATGGGGCCGCGCTATGGGGCAGCGCTATGGGGCAGCGCTATGGGGCAGGGACGCTATGGGGCCGCGCTATGGGGCAGCGCTATGGGGCAGCGCTATGGGGCCGCGCTATGGGGCCGCGCTATGGGGCAGCGCTATGGGGCAGGGACGCTATGGGGCAGGGACGCTATGGGGCCGCGCTATGGGGCAGGGACGATATGGGGCCGCGCTATGGGGCAGCGCTATGGGGCAGCGCTATGGGGCCGCGCTATGGGGCCGCGCTATGGGGCCGTACCAGGATGAGGACCTTCCCCAGGCAGACGAAGGGCGTGCTGAGCTCGGCCATCAGCAGGCAGCCCACGAAGAAATCGCCCTTCCCACCGCGCCACAGCTGCAGCACACACAGACGGGGCCGCTGTGGGGCAGCTGTGGGGCAGCTGTGGGGGAACTTATGGGGCAGCTATGGGGCAGCTACGGGGGACCTTATGGGGCAGCTATGGGGCAGCTATGGGGCAGCTATGGGGCAGCTGTGGGGCAGCTGTGGGGCAGCTGTGGGGGAACTTATGGGGCAGCTGTGGGGCAGCTGTGGGGGAACTTATGGGGCAGCTATGGGGCAGCTACGGGGGAACTTATGGGGCAGCTGTGGGGCAGCTGTGGGGGAACTTATGGGGCAGCTATGGGGCAGCTACGGGGGAACTTATGGGGCAGCTGTGGGGCAGCTGTGGGGGAACTTATGGGGCAGCTATGGGGCAGCTACGGGGGAACTTATGGGGCAGCTGTGGGGCAGCTGTGGGGGAACTTATGGGGCAGCTATGGGGCAGCTACGGGGGAACTTATGGGGCAGCTGTGGGGCAGCTATGGGGCAGCTGTGGGGCAGCTGTGGGGGAACTTATGGGGCAGTTGTGGGGCAGCTATGGGGCAGCTATGGGGCAGCTACGGGGGAACTTATGGGGCAGCTGTGGGGCAGCTGTGGGGGAACTTATGGGGCAGCTGTGGGGCAGCTGTGGGGGAACTTATGGGGCAGCTATGGGGCAGCTACGGGGGAACTTATGGGGCAGCTATGGGGCAGCTACGGGGGAACTTATGGGGCAGCTGTGGGGCAGCTACGGGGGAACTTATGGGGCAGCTGTGGGGCAGCTACGGGGGAACTTATGGGGCAGCTGTGGGGCAGCTACGGGGGAACTTATGGGGCAGCTGTGGGGCAGCTGTGGGGGAACTTATGGGGCAGCTATGGGGCAGCTACGGGGGAACTTATGGGGCAGCTGTGGGGCAGCTGTGGGGGAACTTATGGGGCAGCTATGGGGCAGCTACGGGGGAACTTATGGGGCAGCTGTGGGGCAGCTGTGGGGGAACTTATGGGGCAGCTATGGGGCAGCTACGGGGGAACTTATGGGGCAGCTGTGGGGCAGCTGTGGGGGAACTTATGGGGCAGCTATGGGGCAGCTACGGGGGAACTTATGGGGCAGCTGTGGGGCAGCTATGGGGCAGCTGTGGGGCAGCTGTGGGGGAACTTATGGGGCAGTTGTGGGGCAGCTATGGGGCAGCTATGGGGCAGCTACGGGGGAACTTATGGGGCAGCTGTGGGGCAGCTGTGGGGGAACTTATGGGGCAGCTGTGGGGCAGCTGTGGGGGAACTTATGGGGCAGCTATGGGGCAGCTACGGGGGAACTTATGGGGCAGCTATGGGGCAGCTACGGGGGAACTTATGGGGCAGCTGTGGGGCAGCTACGGGGGAACTTATGGGGCAGCTGTGGGGCAGCTACGGGGGAACTTATGGGGCAGCTGTGGGGCAGCTACGGGGGAACTTATGGGGCAGCTGTGGGGCAGCTGTGGGGGAACTTATGGGGCAGCTATGGGGCAGCTACGGGGGAACTTATGGGGCAGCTGTGGGGCAGCTGTGGGGGAACTTATGGGGCAGCTATGGGGCAGCTACGGGGGAACTTATGGGGCAGCTATGGGGCAGCTACGGGGGAACTTATGGGGCAGCTGTGGGGCAGCTACGGGGGAACTTATGGGGCAGCTGTGGGGCAGCTACGGGGGAACTTATGGGGCAGCTGTGGGGCAGCTGTGGGGGAACTTATGGGGCAGCTATGGGGCAGCTACGGGGGAACTTATGGGGCAGCTGTGGGGCAGCTGTGGGGGAACTTATGGGGCAGCTATGGGGCAGCTACGGGGGAACTTATGGGGCAGCTGTGGGGCAGCTATGGGGCAGCTGTGGGGCAGCTGTGGGGGAACTTATGGGGCAGTTGTGGGGCAGCTATGGGGCAGCTATGGGGCAGCTACGGGGGAACTTATGGGGCAGCTATGGGGCAGCTACGGGGGAACTTATGGGGCAGCTGTGGGGCAGCTACGGGGGAACTTATGGGGCAGCTGTGGGGCAGCTACGGGGGAACTTATGGGGCAGCTGTGGGGCAGCTACGGGGGAACTTATGGGGCAGTTATGGGGCAGCTATGGGGGGACTTATGGGGCAGCTATGGGGCAGCTACGGGGGACCTTATGGGGCAGCTATGGGGCAGCTATGGGGCAGCTATGGGGCAGCTGTGGGGCAGCTGTGGGGCAGCTGTGGGGGAACTTATGGGGCAGCTATGGGGCAGCTACGGGGGAACTTATGGGGCAGCTATGGGGCAGCTGTGGGGCAGCTATGGGGTCAGTTATGGGGCAGCTATGGGGCAGCTATGGGGGGACTTATGGGGCAGCTATGGGGCAGATATGAGGGCACTTATTTGGCAGCTGTGACCCCCCACAACCCCATGACCCCCCACCCCCCCACGACCCCCCATAACCCCATGACCCCCCATAACCCCATGACCCCCCAAGTCCCCCACCCCCCCATGACCCCCCACCCCCCCGTGATCCCCCAGAACCCCATGACCCCCCAGAACCCCACGACCCCCCATAACCCCACGACCCCCCACCCCCCTGTGACCCCCCATAACCCCACGACCCTCCACCCGCCCACGACCCCCCATAACCCCATGACCCCCCACCCCCCTGTGACCCCCCACAACCCCACGACCCCCCACGACCCCATGACCCCCCACCCCCCCACGACCCCCCAAGTCCCCCACCCCCCCACGACCCCCCACAACCCCATGACCCCCCAAGTCCCCCATAACCCCATGACCCCCCACCCCCCCATGACCCCCCATAACCCCATGACCCCCCAACTCCCCCATAACCCCATGACCCCCCACCCCCCCTACGACCCCCCACGACCCCATGACCCCCCACCTCCCCACGACCCCCCACAACCCCATCACCCCCCATAATCCCATGACCCCCCAAGTCCCCCATAACCCCATGACCCCCCACCCCCCCACGACCCCACCCCCCCACGACCCCCCACCCCCCACGACCCCCCACCCCCCCGTGACCCCCCATAACCCCACGACCCCCCATAACCCCATGACACCCCACCCCCCTGTGACCCCCCACAACCCCACGACCCCCCACAGCCCCATGACCCCCCAAGTCCCCCATAACCCCATGACCCCCCACCCCCCCGTGACCCCCCACCCCCCCACGACCCCCCACAACCCCACGACCCCCCACGACCCCATGACCCCCCACCCCCCACGACCCCATGACCCCCCACAACCCCGTGACCCCCCACCCCCCTGTGACCCCCCATAACCCCACGACCCCCCACGCCCCCACGACCCCCCAAGTCCCCCAACCCCCCGCGACCCCCCACCCCCCCATAACCCCATGACCCCCCACCCCCCCGTGACCCCCCATAACCCCACGACGCCCCATAACCCCCTGTCCACCCACAACCCCATAACCCCCCATAACCCCATGACCCCCCACAACCCCACGACCCCCCATAACCCCACGACCCCCCACGACCCCATGACCCCCCACCCCCCCACGACCCCCCATAACCCCATGACCCCCCACAACCCCATGACCCCCCACCCCCCTGTGACCCCCCATAACCCCACGACCCCCCTGTGACCCCCCACCCCCCTGTGACCCCCCATAACCCCACGACCCCCCGCGACCCCCCACCCCCCCACGACCCCCCCACGACCCCCCCATCCCCCCCCCCCACGACCCCCCATAACCCCACGACCCCCCATAACCCCATGACCCCCCACCCCCCCACGACCCCCCAAGTCCCCCACCCCCCCCACGACCCCCCACCCCCCCGTGACCCCCCATAACCCCATGACCCCCCATAACCCCATGACCCCCCAAGTCCCCCACCCCCCTGTGACCCCCCACCCCCCTGTGACCCCCCACCCCCCCGTGACGCCCCACCTCCCCACGACCCCCCATAACCCCATGACCCCCCAAGTCCCCCACCCCCCCGCGACCCCCCACGACCCCCCATAACCCCACGACCCCCCACCCCCCTGTGACCCCCACAACCCCATGACCCCCCACCCCCTGTGACCCCCCACCCCCCCACGACCCCCCATAACCCCATGACCCCCCACAACCCCATGACCCCCCACCCCCTCATGACCCCCCATAACCCCATGACCCCCCAAGTCCCCCACCCCCCTGTGACCCCCCATAACCCCATGACCCCCCATAACCCCATGACCCCCCAAGTCCCCCAAAACCCCTTGACCCCCCCCAAACGACCCCCCACAACCCCATGACCCCCCACCCCCCTACGACCCCCCATAACCCCACGACCCCCCATAACCCCATGACCCCCCAAGTCCCCCACCCCCCCGCGACCCCCCACCCCCCCATAACCCCATGACCCCCCACCCCCCCACGACCCCCCATAACCCCATGACCCCCCACAACCCCATGACCTCCCACCCCCCTGTGACCCCCCATAACCCCACGACCCCCCACCCCCCCACGACCCCCCAAGTCCCCCACCCCCCGCGACCCCCCACCCCCCCATAACCCCACGACCCCCCACCCCCCCGTGACCCCCCACCCCCCCGCGACCCCCCACAACCCCATGACCCCCCACCCCCCCATGACCCCCCATAACCCCATGACCCCCCAAGTCCCCCACCCCCCACACGACCCCCACCCCCCTGCGACCCCCCACCCCCCCACGACCCCCCCACGACCCTCCCATCCCCTCCCCCCCCACGACCCCCCATAACCCCATGACCCCCCATAACCCCACGACCCCCCACAGCCCCATGACCCCCCCAAGTCCCCCATAACCCCATGACCCCCCACCCCCCCGTGACCCCCCACAACCCCACGACCCCCCACAACCCCATGACCCCCCACCCCCCCGTGACCCCCCAGAACCCCACGACCCCCCACAACCCCACGACCCCCCATAACCCCATGACCCCCCACCCCCCTGTGACCCCCCACAACCCCACGACCCCCTACAACCCCATGACCCCCCACAACCCCATGACCCCCCATAACCCCACGACCCCCCACAACCCCACGACCCCCCAAGTCCCCCATAACCCCATGACCCCCCACCCCCCCGTGACCCACCAGAACCCCACGACCCCCCAGAACCCCACGACCCCCCATAACCCCACGACCCCCCACGACCCCATGACCCCCCACCCCCCCACGACCCCCCATAACCCCATGACCCCCCACAACCCCATGACCCCCCACCCCCCTGTGACCCCCCATAACCCCACGACCCCCCTGTGACCCCCCACCCCCCTGTGACCCCCCATAACCCCACGACCCCCCACCCCCCCACGACCCCCCCACGACCCCCCATAACCCCACGAC
>JAUPFR010000436.1:0-21238 GCA_036925125.1 Oreortyx pictus | reverse complement strand
GTCACGTGACCGCAGGTGATCATGGTGACGGGGGACCACCCGATCACGGCCAAAGCGATCGCGGCGTCCGTGGGGATCATCTCCGAGGGCAGCGAGACCCCCGAGGACGTGGCCGCGCGCATGCGCGTGCCCCTGGACCGCGTGCAGCCCGGGTGTGGGGGCGGGACGTGTGGGGCGGGGGGTGTGGGGCGGGACGTGTGGGGCGGGGAGGGATGTGTGGGGCGGGGAGTGTGGGGCGGGACGTGTGGGGCGGGGGGTGTGGGGCGGGGAGGGATGTGTGGGGCGGGACGTGTGGGGCGGGACGTGTGGGGCGGGGAGGGATGTGTGGGGCGGGGTGTGTGGGGCGGGGAGGGATGTGTGGGGCGGGACGTGTGGGGCGGGGGGTGTGGGGCGGGACGTGTGGGGCGGGGTGTGTGGGGCGGGACGTGTGGGGCGGGGAGGGATGTGTGGGGCGGGACGTGTGGGGCGGGGAGGGATGTGTGGGGCGGGGCGTGTGGGGCGGGACGTGTGGGGCGGGGAGGGATGTGTGGGGCGGGGTGTGTGGGGCGGGATGTGTGGGGCGGGACGTGGACCGCGTGGAGCCCCGGTGTGGGGCGGGGTTTGTGGGGCGGGGATGTGTGGGGCGGGGATGTGTGGGGCGGACGCCCGTAGTGGGGCAGCGCCCCATAGCGGCGATGTGTGGGGTGAGGGGAGGGATGTGTGGGTTTGGGGTCGATGTGTGGGGCGCTGTGGGTCGATGTGTGGGTCGATGTGTGGGTCAATGTGTGGGGCGCTGTGGGTCGATGTGTGGGGCGCTGTGGGTCGATGTGTGGGGTGCTGTGGGTCGATGTGTGGGTCGATGTGTGGGTCAATGTGTGGGGCGCTGTGGGTCAATGTGTGGGGCGCTGTGGGTCGATGTGTGGGTCGATGTGTGGGTCAATGTGTGGGGCGCTGTGGGTCAATGTGTGGGGCGCTGTGGGTCGATGTGTGGGTCAATGTGTGGGGTTTGGGGTCGATGTGTGGGGCGCTGTGGGTCGATGTGTGGGGCGCTGTGGGTCGATGTGTGGGGCGCTGTGGGTCGATGTGTGGGTCAATGTGTGGGGTTTGGGGTCGATGTGTGGGGCGCTGTGGGTCGATGTGTGGGGCGCTGTGGGTCGATGTGTGGGTCAATGTGTGGGGTTTGGGGTCGATGTGTGGGGCGCTGTGGGTCGATGTGTGGGGCGCTGTGGGTCGATGTGTGGGTCAATGTGTGGGGTTTGGGGTCGATGTGTGGGGCGCTGTGGGTCGATGTGTGGGGCGCTGTGGGTCGATGTGTGGGTCAATGTGTGGGGTTTGGGGTCGATGTGTGGGGCGCTGTGGGTCGATGTGTGGGTCAATGTGTGGGGTTTGGGGTCGATGTGTGGGGCGCTGTGGGTCGATGTGTGGGTCAATGTGTGGGGTTTGGGGTCGATGTGTGGGGCGCTGTGGGTCGATGTGTGGGGCGCTGTGGGTCGATGTGTGGGTCAATGTGTGGGGTTTGGGGTCGATGTGTGGGGCGCTGTGGGTCGATGTGTGGGGCGCTGTGGGTCGATGTGTGGGTCAATGTGTGGGGTTTGGGGTCGATGTGTGGGGCGCTGTGGGTCGATGTGTGGGGCGCTGTGGGTCGATGTGTGGGTCGATGTGTGGGTCAATGTGTGGGGCGCCCCACAGACAGGCGCGGGCGCGGGTGGTGACGGGGGCGGAGCTGTGGCCGTGTGGGTTTGGGGTCACCGTGTGGGTCGATGTGTGGGGTTTGGGGTCGATGTGTGGGGCGCTGTGGGTCGATGTGTGGGTCAATGTGTGGGGCGCTGTGGGTCGATGTGTGGGGCGCTGTGGGTCGATGTGTGGGTCGATGTGTGGGTCAATGTGTGGGGCGCTGTGGGTCGATGTGTGGGGCGCTGTGGGTCGATGTGTGGGTCGATGTGTGGGTCAATGTGTGGGGCGCTGTGGGTCGATGTGTGGGGCGCTGTGGGTCGATGTGTGGGTCGATGTGTGGGTCAATGTGTGGGGCGCTGTGGGTCGATGTGTGGGGCGCTGTGGGTCGATGTGAGGGTCGATGTGTGGGTCAATGTGTGGGGCGCTGTGGGTCGATGTGTGGGGCGCTGTGGGTCGATGTGTGGGTCGATGTGTGGGTCGATGTGTGGGTCAATGTGTGGGTTTGGGGTCGATGTGTGGGTCAATGTGTGGGTCGATGTGTGGGTCGATGTGTGGGTCAATGTGTGGGGTTTGGGGTCGATGTGTGGGGCGCTGTGGGTCGATGTGTGGGTCGATGTGTGGGTCAATGTGTGGGGCGCTGTGGGTCGATGTGTGGGGCGCTGTGGGTCGATGTGTGGGTCAATGTGTGGGGCGCCCCACAGACAGGTGCGGGCGCGGGTGGTGCCGGGGGCGGAGCTGTGGCCGTGTGGGTTTGGGGTCACCGTGTGGGTCGATGTGTGGGTCAATGTGTGGGGTTTGCGGTCGATGTGTGGGGCGCTGTGGGTCGATGTGTGGGTCGATGTGTGGGTCAATGTGTGGGGCACTGTGGGTCGATGTGTGGGGTTTGGGGTCGATGTGTGGGGCGCTGTGGGTCGATGTGTGGGTCAATGTGTGGGGTTTGGGGTCGATGTGTGGGGCGCTGTGGGTCGATGTGTGGGGCGCTGTGGGTCGATGTGTGGGTCGATGTGTGGGTCAATGTGTGGGGCGCCCCACAGACAGGTGCGGGCGCGGGTGGTGCCGGGGGCGGAGCTGTGGCCGTGTGGGTTTGGGGTCACCGTGTGGGTCGATGTGTGGGTCAATGTGTGGGGTTTGCGGTCGATGTGTGGGGCGCTGTGGGTCGATGTGTGGGTCGATGTGTGGGTCAATGTGTGGGGCACTGTGGGTCGATGTGTGGGGTTTGGGGTCGATGTGTGGGGCGCTGTGGGTCGATGTGTGGGTCAATGTGTGGGGTTTGGGGTCGATGTGTGGGGCGCTGTGGGTCGATGTGTGGGTCAATGTGTGGGGCGCCCCACAGACAGGCGCGGGCGCGGGTGGTGACGGGGGCGGAGCTGTGGCCGTGTGGGTTTGGGGTCACCGTGTGGGTCGATGTGTGGGGCGCTGTGGGTCGATGTGTGGGTCGATGTGTGGGTCAATGTGTGGGGCGCCCCACAGACAGGCGCGGGCGCGGGTGGTGACGGGGGCGGAGCTGTGGCCGTGTGGGTTTGGGGTCACCGTGTGGGTCGATGTGTGGGGCGCTGTGGGTCGATGTGTGGGTCGATGTGTGGGTCAATGTGTGGGGCGCCCCACAGACAGGCGCGGGCGCGGGTGGTGACGGGGGCGGAGCTGTCGTCGATGTCGGCGGAGGCGTTGGAGGGCGCTCTGCGCTCTCACCCCGAAATGGTCTTCGCGCGAACGTCCCCACAGCAGAAACTCGTCATCGTGGAGAGCTGCCAGAGACTGGTGGGACTGGGAGCCACTGGGGGGGACTGGGAGGGACTGGGAGGGGAGCTGCCAGAGACTGGTGGGACTGGGAGCCACTGGGGGGGACTGGGAGGGACTGGGAGGGACTGGGGGGGGAGCTGCCAGAGACTGGTGGGACTGGGAGCCACTGGGGGGGACTGGGGGGGGAGAATGGGGGGACTGGGAGGGACTGGGAGGGACTGGGGGGGGAGCTGACAGAGACTGGTGGGACTGGGAGCCACTGGGGGGGACTGGGAGGGACTGGGAGGGGAGAATGGGGGGACTGGGGGGGACTGGGAGGGACATACTGCCCCATATCGCCCCATAACTGCCCCACAGGGCGCCATCGTTGCGGTGACAGGCGATGGGGTGACACAGAGCCTCCCCATAACCGTACCCCATAACTGCCCCATAACTGCCCCATAACTGCGCCCCATAGCTGCCCCATAACCGCCCCATAACCGCGCCCCATAACCGCCCCACAGGGCGCGATTGTGGCGGTGACGGGCGATGGGGTGACACAGAGCCCCCCCATAACTGCCCCATAACTGCCCCATAACCGTGCCCCATAACCGCCCCATAACTGCCCCATAACCGCCCCATAACCGCCCCATAACCGCCCCATAACCGCCCCACAGGGCGCGATCGTGGCGGTGACGGGCGATGGGGTGACACAGAGCCCCCCCATAACTGCCCCATAACTGCCCCATAACCGTGCCCCATAACCGCCCTATAACCGCCCCATAACCGCCCCATAACCGCCCCATAACCGCCCCATAACCGCCCCACAGGGCGCGATCGTGGCGGTGACGGGCGATGGGGGTGAACGACTCGCCGGCGCTGAAGCGCGCGGATATCGGGGTGGCCATGGGCATCGCCGGCTCCGACGCCGCCAAAAACGCCGCCGACATGATCCTGCTGGACGACAACTTCGCCTCCATCGTCACCGGCGTCGAGCAGGGTGTGTGGGGCGCTGTGGGGCACGGTGTGGGGCACGGTGTGGGGCTGGGGGGCGGAGATGTGGGGCAGGATGTGGGGTGTGGGGTATGGGGTGTGGGGTGTGGGGTGTGGGATGTGGGGTGTGGGGTGTGATCCTGCTGGACGACAACTTCGCCTCCATCGTCACCGGCGTCGAGCAGGGTGTGTGGGGCGCTGTGGGGCACGGTGTGGGGCACGGTGTGGGGCTGGGGGGCGGAGATGTGGGGCAGGATGTGGGGTGTGGGGTGTGGGGTGTGGGGTGTGGGATGTGGGGTGTGGGGTGTGATCCTGCTGGACGACAACTTCGCCTCCATCGTCACCGGCGTCGAGGAGGGTGTGTGGGGCGCTGTGGGGCACGGTGTGGGGCACGGTGTGGGGCTGGGGGGCGGAGATGTGGGGCAGGATGTGGGGTGTGGGGTATGGGGTGTGGGGTGTGGGGTGTGGGGTGTGGGGTGTGGGGTGTGGGGTGTGATCCTGCTGGACGACAACTTCGCCTCCATCGTCACCGGCGTCGAGCAGGGTGTGTGGGGCGCTGTGGGGCACGGTGTGGGGCAGGGTGTGGGGCTGGGGGGCGGAGATGTGGGGCGGGGTGTGGGGCAGGGTGTGGGGATGGGGGTCAGTGTGGGGCAGGGTGTGGGCTCTATGGGTCTCTATGGGGCACTATGGGTCTCTATGGATCTCTATGGGTTACAGTGGGGCAGTGTGGGTCTCTGTGGGTCGCTGTGGGTCGCCGTGGGTCGCTGTGGGTCGCTGTGGGTCACTATGGGTCGCCATGGGTCGCAGTGGGGCAGTGTGTCTATGGGTCTATGGGTCGCTGTGGGTTGCCGTGGGTCGCTGTGGGGCAGTGTGGGTCGCTATGGGTCGCAGTGGGGCAGTGTGGGTCGCTATGGGTCGCAGTGGGGCAGTGTGGGTCGCTGTGGGGCAGTGTGGGTCGCAGTGGGGCAGTGTGGGTTGCTATGGGTCGCTGTGGGTCGCTATGGGTCGCAGTGGGGCAGTGTGGGTCGCCGTGGGTCGCAGTGGGTCGCTATGGGTCGCCGTGGGTCGCAGTGGGTCACCGTGGGTCGCAGTGGGGCAGTGTAGGTCGCTATGGGTCGCAGTGGGGCAGTGTAGGTCGCTATGGGTCGCAGTGGGGCAGTGTGGGTCGCCGTGGGTCGCAGTGGGTCGCCGTGGGTCGCCGTGGGGCAGTGTGGGTCGCTATGGGTCGCCGTGGGTCGCAGTGGGTCGCCGTGGGTCGCAGTGGGTCGCAGTGGGTCGCAGTGGGGCAGCGTTCCTCCATAGGGCGGCTGATCTTTGACAACCTGAAGAAGTCGATCGCGTACACTCTGACCAAGAACATTCCGGAACTGACGCCGTATCTCATCTACATCACCGCGTCCGTGCCCCTCCCCCTGGGCTGCATCACCATCCTCTTCATCGAGCTCTGCACCGACATCGTGAGTGTAAACCAGTACGGACCAGTACGGACCAGTACGGACCAGTACAGACCAGTACAGAGCAGTACAGACCAGTACAGGGCTCCCATGTGCCCCTCCCCCTGGGCTGCATCACCATCCTCTTCATCGAGCTCTGCACTGACATCGTGAGTGTAAACCAGTACGGACCAGTACGGACCAGTACGGACCAGTACAGACCAGTACAGAGCAGTACAGAGCAGTACAGACCAGTACAGACCAGTACAGACCAGTACAGGGCTCCCATGTGCCCCTCCCCCTGGGCTGCATCACCATCCTCTTCATCGAGCTCTGCACCGACATCGTGAGTGTAAACCAGTACGGACCAGTACAGACCAGTACGGACCAGTACAGACCAGTACAGACCAGTACGAACCAGTACGGACCAGTACGAACCAGTACGGACCAGTACAGACCAGTACAGACCAGTACGGACCAGTACGGACCAGTACAGACCAGTACAGAGCAGTAGGAACCAGTACGGACCAGTACAGACCAGTACGGACCAGTACGGACCAGTACAGACCAGTACGGACCAGTACGGACCAGTACAGACCAATACAGACCAGTACAGACCAGTTTGACCAGTATGAACCAGTACGGACCAGCAGGGGTGTGATCCCATGTGCCCCCACTCTGTGCCCCACTGATCTCTGCCCCACTGATCTCTGCCCCACAGCCGTGCCCCACAGCTCCGTGCCCCACAGCTCCGTGCCCCACAGCCGTGCCCCACAGCCGTGCCCCACAGCTCCGTGCCCCATAGCCGTGCCCCACTGCTGTGCCCCACAGCTCCGTGCCCCATAGCCGTGCCCCACTGCTGTGCCCCACAGCTCCGTGCCCCATAGCCGTGCCCCACAGCTCCGTGCCCCATAGCCGTGCCCCACAGCCCCGTGCCCCACAGCTCCGTGCCCCATAGCCGTGCCCCACAGCTCCGTGCCCCATAGCCGTGCCCCACAGCCCCGTGCCCCACAGCTCCGTGCCCCATAGCCGTGCCCCACAGCTCCGTGCCCCACAGCTGTGCCCCACAGCCGTGCCCCACAGCCGTGCCCCACAGCTCCGTGCCCCACAGCCGTGCCCCACAGCCGTGCCCCATAGCCGTACCCCACTGCTGTGCCCCACAGTCGTGCCCCACAGCCCTTCCCCACAGCCGTGCCCCACAGCCGCGCCCCATAGCCGTGCCCCACTGCTGTGCCCCACAGCTGTGCCCCACAGCCCTTCCCCACAGCCGTGCCCCACAGCCGTGCCCCACAGCCGTGCCCCACAGCTCCGTGCCCCACAGCTCCGTGCCCCACAGCCGTTCCCCACAGCCGTGCCCCACAGCTCCGTGCCCCATAGCCGTGCCCCACAGCCGTGCCCCACAGCCGTGCCCCACAGCCCCGTGCCCCACAGCTCCGTGCCCCATAGCCGTGCCCCACAGCTCCGTGCCCCATAGCCGTGCCCCACAGCTCCGTGCCCCACAGCTGTGCCCCACAGCCGTGCCCCACAGCCGTGCCCCACAGCTCCGTGCCCCACAGTCGTGCCCCACAGCCGTGCCCCATAGCCGTACCCCACTGCTGTGCCCCACAGCCGTGCCCCACAGCCCTTCCCCACAGCCGTGCCCCACAGCCGCGCCCCATAGCCGTGCCCCACTGCTGTGCCCCACAGCCGTGCCCCACAGCCCTTCCCCACAGCCGTGCCCCACAGCCGTGCCCCACAGCCGTGCCCCACTGCTGTGCCCCACAGCCGTGCCCCACAGCCCTTCCCCACAGCCGTGCCCCACAGCTCCGTGCCCCACAGCCGTGCCCCACAGCTGTGCCCCACAGCCGTGCCCCACAGCTCCGTGCCCCACAGCCGTTCCCCACAGCTGTGCCCCACAGCCGTGCCCCACAGCTCCCCACAGCCGTGCCCCACAGCTCCGTGCCCCACAGCCGTTCCCCACAGCTGTGCCCCACAGCCGTGCCCCACAGCCCCGTGCCCCACAGCCGTGCCCCACAGCTCCGTGCCCCACAGCTCCGTGCCCCATAGCCGTGCCCCACTGCTGTGCCCGCAGTTCCCGTCGGTGTCCCTGGCGTACGAGCGCGCGGAGTCGGACATAATGCACCTCCGCCCGCGGCACCCGAAGAGGGACCGCCTCGTGAACGAGCCCCTGGCCGCGTACTCCTACTTCCAGATCGGTACGGGGCGCGATGGGGGGCGATGTGGGGCGATGTGGGGCGATGTGGGGCAGTGGGGGGGCGATGTGGGGCGATGTGGGGCGATGTGGGGCTGGGGGGGCGATGTGGGGCAGTGGGGGGGCGATGTGGGGCAGTGGGACCGCCTCGTGAACGAGCCCCTGGCCGCATACTCCTACTTCCAGATCGGTACGGGGCGCGATGGGGGGCGATGTGGGGCGATGTGGGGCAGTGGGGGCGATGTGGGGCGATGTGGGGCAGTGGGGGGGCGATGTGGGGCGATGTGGGGCGATGTGGGGCAGTGGGGCGGGATGTGGGGCAGTGGGACCGCCTCGTGAACGAGCCCCTGGCCGCATACTCCTACTTCCAGATCGGTACGGGGCGCGATGGGGGGCGATGTGGGGCGATGTGGGGCGATGTGGGGCGATGTGGGGCAGTGGGGGGGCGATGTGGGGCAGTGGGGCGGGATGTGGGGCAGTGGGACCGCCTCGTGAACGAGCCCCTGGCCGCATACTCCTACTTCCAGATCGGTACGGGGCGCGATGGGGGGCGATGTGGGGCGATGTGGGGCGATGTGGGGCGATGTGGGGCAGTGGGGGGGCGATGTGGGGCAGTGGGGCGGGATGTGGGGCAGTGGGACCGCCTCGTGAACGAGCCCCTGGCCGCATATTCCTACTTCCAGATCGGTACTGGGCGTGATGGGGGGCAATGTGGGGCGATGTGGGGCAGTGGGGGGGCGATGTGGGGCGATGTGGGGCGATGTGGGGCTGGGGGGGCGATGTGGGGCGATGTGGGGCGATGTGGGGCGATGTGGGGCAGTGGGGCGATGTGGGGCGATGTGGGGCTGGAAGGGGATGTGGGGCTGGGGGGGCGATGTGGGGCGATGTGGGGCGATGTGGGGCGATGTGGGGCAGTGGGGGGGCGATGTGGGGCAGTGGGGCGGGATGTGGGGCAGTGGGACCGCCTCGTGAACGAGCCCCTGGCCGCATACTCCTACTTCCAGATCGGTACGGGGCGCGATGTGGGGCGATGTGGGGCGATGTGGGGCGATGTGGGGCGATGTGGGGCGATGTGGGGCGATGTGGGGCTGGGGGGGGATGTGGGGCGATGTGGGGGTGGGGGAGGGGGAGATGCCCCCCCCACCCCTTTACCCGCTCCCCATAACTCCCCCCTGCCCCATAACACCCGCCCCACAACCCGCCCCATAACCGCCCCGCAACCCACCCCTCTGCCCCACACCCCGCCCCATACCCCGCCCCACACCCCACCTCACACCCCGCCCCACACCCCGCCCCACACCCCGCCCCACACCGCGCCCCACAGCCCGCCCCATAACCGCCCCACAACTCCTTCCCTCTGCCCCACACCCCGCCCCACACCGCGCCCCACACTCCGCCCCATAACCGCCCCACAACCCCTTCCCTCTGCCCCACACCCCGCCCCACACCCCGCCCCACACCCCGCCCCACACCCCGCCCCACTCCCCGCCCCACACCCCGCCCCACACCCCGCCCCACTCCCCGTCCCACTCCCCGCCCCACTCCCCGCCCCACTCCCCGCCCCACACCCCGCCCCACACCCCGCCCCATAACCGCCCCACACCCTGCCCCACACCCCGCCCCACACCCCGCCCCACACCCCGCCCCATAACCGCCCCACACCCTGCCCCACACCCCGCCCCACACCCCGCCCCACACCCCGCCCCACTCCCCGCCCCACATCCCGCCCCACATCCCGCCCCATAACGGCCCGGTAACGGCGCGCAGGCGCGATGCAGTCCTTCGCGGGGTTCACGGATTACTTCGTGGCGATGGCGCAGGAGGGCTGGTGGCCGCTGCTGTGCGTGGGGCTGCGCCCACAGTGGGAGGACACGCGGCTGCAGGACCTGCAGGACAGCTACGGGCAGCAGTGGGTGCGTGCCCCATAGCCGCCCCATAGCCGCCCCATAGCCGCCCCATAGCTGCCCCATAGCCGCCCCATAGCGGCCCCATAGCTGCCCCACATGACACCCCCCCCCCCCCCCCATGGGAGGACACGTGGCTGCAGGACCTGCAGGACAGCTACGGGCAGCAGTGGGTGCGTGCCCCATAGCCGCCCCATAGCTGCCCCATAGCTGCCCCATAGCCGCTCCATAGCTGCCCCATAGCCGCCCCACAGCTGCCCCATAGCTGCCCCATAGCCGCCCCACGGCTGCCCCATAGCTGCCCCACATGACACCCCCCCCCCCCCCCATGGGAGGACACGCGGCTGCAGGACCGGCAGGACAGCTACGGGCAGCAGTGGGTGTGTGCCCCATAGCCGCCCCACAGCTGCCCCATAGCTGCCCCATAGCTGCCCCATAGCTGCCCCATAGCCGCCCCACAGCTGCCCCATAGCTGCCCCATAGCCGCCCCACGGCTGCCCCATAGCTGCCCCACATGACACCCCCCCCCCCCCCCATGGGAGGACACGCGGCTGCAGGACCGGCAGGACAGCTACGGGCAGCAGTGGGTGCGTGCCCCATAGCCGCCCCACGGCTGCCCCATAGCTGCCCCATAGCCGCCCCATAGCGGCCCCATAGCTGCCCCACATGACACCCCCCCCCCCCCCCCCATGGGAGGACACGCGGCTGCAGGACCTGCAGGACAGCTACGGGCAGCAGTGGGTGTGTGCCCCATAGCCGCCCCACAGCGAGGACACGCGGCTGCAGGACCGGCAGGACAGCTACGGGCAGCAGTGGGTGCGTGCCCCATAGCCGCCCCATAGCTGCCCCATAGCTGCCCCATAGCCGCCCCATAGCTGCCCCATAGCTGCCCCATAGCCGCCCCATAGCCGCCCCATAGCTGCCCCATAGCTGCCCCATAGCCGCCCCATAGCGGCCCCATAGCTGCCCCACATGACACCCCCCTCCCCCCCCATGGGAGGACACGCGGCTGCAGGACCTGCAGGACAGCTACGGGCAGCAGTGGGTGCGTGCCCCATAGCCGCCCCATAGCCGCCCCATAGCTGCCCCATAGCCGCCCCATAGCGGCCCCATAGCTGCCCCATAGCTGCCCCATAGCCGCCCTATAGCTGCCCCACGGCTGCCCCACAGCTGCCCCACAACGGCCCCATAGCTGTCCCATAGCTGCCCCACAGCTGCCCAATAGCAGCCCCATAGCTGCCCCATAGCGGCCCCATAGCGTGCCCCATAGCGCCCCACACCGTGCCCCATAGCTGCCCCATAGCTGCCCCACACCTTGCCCCACACATTGTTGCAGACGTTCGAGCAGCGGCACTACCCCCACACCCCCCACAGCCCCCCTGCCCCACCCCCTGCCCCACACCCCCCTACCCCCCGCCCCACACCGTGCCCCACATCCCGCCCCACATCCCGCCCCACATGTTGCAGACGTTCGAGCAGCGGCGCTACCAGCAGTACACGTGTTACACGGTGTTCTTCATCAGCATCGAGATGTGTCAGATCGCAGACGTCCTCATCCGCAAAACACGGCGCCTCTCCCTGCTGCAGCAGGGCCTGCTACGGTCTCTATGGGGCGCTGTGGGGCGCTATGGGTCTCTATGGGGCGCTGTGGGTCTCTATGGGGCGCTGTGGGGCCCTATGGGGCGCTGTGGGGTCTCTATGGGGCGCTATGTCAGATCGCAGACGTCCTCATCCGCAAAACATGGCGCCTCTCCCTGCTGCAGCAGGGCCTGCTACGGTCTCTATGGGGCGCTGTGGGGCGCTATGGGGCGCTATGGGGCGCTGTGGGGTCTCTATGGGGCGCTGTGGGGTCTCTATGGGGCGCTGTGGGGTCTCTATGGGGCGCTATGTCAGATCGCAGACGTCCTCATCCGCAAAACACGGCGCCTCTCCCTGCTGCAGCAGGGCCTGCTACGGTCTCTATGGGGCGCTGTGGGGCGCTATGGGGCGCTGTGGGGCGCTATGGGTCTCTATGGGGCGCTATGGGTCTCTATGGGGCGCTATGGGTCTCTATGGGGCGCTTTGGGTCTCTATGGGGCGCTATGGGGTCTCTATGGGGCGCTGTGGGTCTCTATGGGGCGCTATGGGTCTCTATGGGGCGCTGTGGGTCTCTATGGGGTGCTGTGGGTCTCTATGGGGCGCTATGGGGTCTCTGTGGGGCACTATGGGTCTCTATGGGGTGCTGTGGGGCACTGTGGGTCTCTGGGGGTCACTATGGGTCTCTATGGGTCTCTGTGGGGCACTATGGGGTCTCTGTGGGTCTCTGTGGGTCTCTATGGCTCCCCATGGGTCTCTGTGGGGTTTCTATGGGGCGCTGTGGGTCTCTATGGGTCTCTGTGGGTCTTTATGGTCTCTATGGGTCTCTATGGGTCCCTATGGGTTTCTATGGGGTCTCTATGGGTCGCTATGGGTCCCTGTGGGTCTCTGTGGGTCTCTATGGGTCCCTGTGGGTCCCTGTGGGTCTCTATGGGTCTCTGTGGGTCTTTATGGTCTCTATGGGTCTCTATGGGTCCCTATGGGTTTCTATGGGGTCTCTATGGGTCGCTATGGGTCTCTGTGGGTCTCTATGGGTCCCTGTGGGTCCCTGTGGGTCCCTGTGGGTCTCTGTGGGTCTCTACGCCTTGCCGTGGGTCGCTATGGGGCAGTACGGGTTCTCTGTGGGGCCCTACAGGATCCGTGCGGCCCTATGGGAACACCGTGGCCCTATAGGAGCCCCCGGAGCCCCACAGCCGCCCCATAGCGCCGCCCCATAGCGCCGCCCCATAGCGCTGCCCCATAGCGCCACCCCATAGCGCCGCCCTCTGCCCCACAGGAACCACATCCTGGTGATCGCCATCGTGTTCCAGGTGTCCATCGGCTGCTTCCTCTGCTACTGCCCCGGGATGCCCAACATCTTCAACTTCATGCCCATCCGGTGCGCCCCATAGCTGCCCCATAGCTGCCCCATAGCTGCCCCATAGCTGCCCCATAGCCGCCCCATAGCTGCCCCATAGCCGCCCCATAGCAAGCCATAGTGACCATGTTGACCATGTTGACCCATAGAGCTCCACTGCCCCGGGATGCCCAACATCTTCAACTTCATGCCCATCCGGTGCGCCCCATAGCTGCCCCATAGCTGCCCCATAGCTGCCCCATAGCGCCCCATAGCTGCCCCATAGCCGCCCCATAGCAAGTCATAGTGACCATAGTGACCATGTTGACCCATAGAGCTCCACTGCCCCGGGATGTCCAACATCTTCAACTTCATGCCCATCCGGTGCGCCCCATAGCTGCCCCATAGCTGCCCCATAGCTGCCCCATAGCTGCCCCACAGCTGCCCCACAGCTGCCCCATAGCCGCCCCACAGCTGCCCCACAGCCGCCCCATAGCTGCCCCATAGCTGCCCCACAGCTGCCCCATAGCGTGCCCCATAGCCTTCCCAATGCTGCCCCACTGCTGCCCTATAGCTGCCCCACAGCTGCCCCACAGCTGCCCCACAGCCACCCCATAGCAGCCCCATAGCTGCCCCATAGCCGCCCCATAGCTGCCCCACAGCTGCCCCATAGCCGCCCCACAGCTGCCCCACAGCCACCCCATAGCAGCCCCATAGCTGCCCCATAGCAGCCCCATAGCGTGCCCCATAGCCTTCCCAATGCTGCCCCACTGCTGCCCTATAGCTGCCCCACAGCTGCCCCACAGCTGCCCCACAGCCACCCCATAGCAGCCCCATAGCTGCCCCATGGCTGCCCCATAGCCGCCCCGCAGCTGCCCCATAACTGCCCCATACCCACAGAGACCCCCGCGCCCACCCCTCCCCCCGCTGTGGGGCGCAGTGGGGCAGCTGTGGGGCGCTGACGCGCGGTGCCCGCAGGTTCCAGTGGTGGTTGGTGCCGATGCCCTTCGGCCTCCTCATCCTCATCTACGACGAGATCCGCAAACTGGGGGTCCGCCGGCACCCCGGAAGTCAGTGCCCCTCCCCTCCCCCTCCCCCATCAGCCCCTCCCCCACCCTGGTCCCCTCCCCCAGGTTCCCCTCCCCCCTATTTCCCCCCCCCCCCCCCCGTCAGCCCCTCCCCCACCCTGCGCCCCTCCCCCCATGTGTTCCCCACCCCGTGAGCCCCTCCACCCCCAAAGTCCCCCTCCCCCACCCTGGGCCCCTCCCCCAGGTTCCCCTCCCCCCTATTTCCCCCCCCCCCCGTCAGCCCCCCCCCCCCCCATCAGCCCCTCCCCCACCCTGCGCCCCTCCCCCCATGTGTTCCCCACCCCGTGAGCCCCTCCACCCCCAAAGTCCCCCTCCCCCACCCTGGGCCCCTCCCCCACCCTGAGCCCCTCCCCCACCTTGTTCTTCCCCCCCCATGTGCCCCTCCCCCCATGTGCTCCCCCTGTGAGCCCCTCCCCCCCCCCCATGTCCCCCCCCCACCCTGTGCCCCTCCCCCAGGTTCCCCTCCCCCCTTTTTCCCCTTCCATGTTCCCCTCCCCCCATGTCCCCCCCCCCAACGTCCCCCCAAGTGCCCCTCCCCCACCTATGTGCCCCTTCCCCCCCATTTGCCCCCCCCAAGTCCCCCTCCTCCCGCCCCAAATGCCCCTCCCCCACCCAATGTGCCCCTCCCCCACTCCATGTGCCCCTCCCCCAAATGCCCCTCCCCCCATCTGCCCCCCCCAAGCGCCCCTCCAAATCCCTCCCTACCCAAGTGCCCCTCCCGCATCACGTGTCCCTCCCCCATGTATACCCTCCCCCCCACCCTTGCGCCCCCCCCCCCCCCCGCATTCCCCCCCCCTCCCCCCCACTGACCCCCCGATCTCCGCAGGTTGGTGGGACCGAGAGCTCTACTACTGAACCCCCCCAGAAAAGCGGACCCCCCACAAACGCGGACCCCCCCAGCCCCTCCCCTCCCCCACCCCCCCCCAACCTCTGCGACGCCCCCAAAATTCCCCCCCCCCCCCTCCCCGCCCCCCCCCCCCAAAAACGTCAATAAAGAGCGCACGGCACATGATGGTGGGAGGGGCTTTTACTGGAGGGGAGGGGCCTCCTTCCGGTGTGTGGGGTGGGGGGGGGCGTCACGGGGGGGGCAGCAGTGGGGCCAGGAGCCGCAGCGCCCCCACCCCCAACAGCGCCGCCCCCCCCGCGCGGACCCCCAGAGCGCCCCACGGCCCCAAACACAGCGCGTGCGCCGCCCACCTGCCGGAGGGGCGGAGCTTAGCCGGGACACGCCCACCCGAGGCACACCCACCGACCCAACCCCCCCCCCCCCCCCCCCACCCACCGAAACACCCCCCCCCCCACCCCCAGGTCACGCCCACCCCCCACCCGAGGTGACACCCACCGACCCAACCCACCCCCCCTAGGCCACGCCCACCCGCGAACCCTAGGCCACGCCCACGGTACACCCAGGCCACGCCCAAGACCCTAACCGCCTAGGCCACGCCCACCCGACCCCCACCCCCAGGCCACGCCACCACCACCTGAGGCCACACCCACACAACCCACCCCCCAGGCCACGCCCACCCGCGAACCCTAGGCCACGCCCACGATACACCGAGGCCACACCCACCGACCCAAAACACCCCAGGCCACGCCCACCCGACCCCCACCCCCACCAGGCCACGCCCACCCGACCCCAACCCCCACACGAAGCCACACCCACCGACCCAAACCCCCCTCAGGCCACGCCCACCCGACCCCCAACCCCCCACCCGAGGCCACGCCCCCACCCCCAGGCCACGCCCACACGACAGCCCTAGGCCACGCCCACCGTACACTGAGTCCATGCCCATCCGACCACCCCAACATCCGAGACCACGCCCACAGGTCCCCCAAACCCCCAAGCCACGCCCACCATTCTCCAATACTCCTAACCCACCCCCTTAGCCCCGCCCTCCCCCGTAGCCCCGCCCACACTGTTCCATAGCCCCGCCCACACTGTCCCATTGCCCCGCCCACCCCGTAACCCTGCCCATCTCCCATTGCCCCGCCCACCCCCGTAGCCCCGCCCACAGTCCCATAGCCCCGCCCTTCTCACATAGTCCCGCCCACTCCCGTAGCCCCGCCCACTCTGTCCCATAGCCCCGCCCATCTCCCCAAACCCCGCCCATCTCTCAAAACCCCGCCCACCCCTTTAACCCGCGTCTCCCAAAGCCCCGCCCACCCCCGTAGCCCCGCCCACCCGGTGAGGAAGCCCTCGTAGGCCACGCCCATCAGGAGCCCCCCCAGCGGCAGCCGCAGTTTGGGGGGCAGATCGTGGCGCCCCGAGACCCACAGCAGCGCCGCCGCCGACACGTGCCGCACCTGTGGGGCGCGGACCCACAAGTGTGGGGCACAGAGCTTCGGTGTGGGGCGCGGACCCACAAGTATGGCTCACAGACCCACAAGTGTGGGGCACAGAGCTTCGGTGTGGGGCGCGGACTCACTCATATGGCTCACAGACACACAAATGTGGGGCACAGACCCATAAGTGTGGGGCAGAGAGCATCAGTTTGGGGCACAGACCCATAAGTGTGGGGCGCGGACCCACAAGTGTGGGGCACAGAGCTTCGGTGTGGGGCGCGGACCCACAAGTATGGCTCACAGACCCACAAGTGTGGGGCGCAGACCCACAAGTATGGCTCACAGACCCACAAGTGTGGGGCGCAGACCCATAAGTGTGGGGCATGGACCCACAGATGTGGGGCACAGAGCAGCAATGTGGGGCAGAGAGCACAGATGTGGGGCACAGACCCACAAGTGTGGGGCACAGAGCTTCGGTGTGGGGCGCGGACCCACAAGTATGGCTCACAGACCCACAAGTGTGGGGCACGGACCCACAAGTGTGGGGCACAGAGCATCAGTTTGGGGCACAGACCCATAAGTGTGGGGCGCGGACCCACAAGTGTGGGGCACAGAGCTTTGGTGTGGGGCGCGGACCCACAAGTGTGGGGCACAGAGCTTCGGTGTGGGGCGCGGACCCACAAGTATGGCTCACAGACCCACAAGTGTGGGGCACGGACCCAAAAGTGTGGGGCACAGAGCATCAGTTTGGGGCACAGACCCATAAGTGTGGGGCGCGGACCCACAAGTGTGGGGCACAGAGCTTCGGTGTGGGGCACGGACCCACAAATATGGTTCACAGACCCACAGCTGTGGGGCACAGAGCAGCGATGTGGGGCAGAGAGCACAGATGTGGGGCACAGACCCACAAGTGTGGGGCACAGAGCATCGGTTTGGGGCACGGACCCACTCATATGGCTCACAGACCCGCAAGTGTGGGGCAGAGAGCATCCATGTGGGGCACAGACCCATAGATGTGGGGCAGACAGCATCAATATGGGGCATGGACCCACAAGTGTGGGGCAGACACACATAGATGTGGGGCTGGGACCCACCTACGGCGTCACCCCCCCCCCCCCATAGGGCAGGGACCGCAATCTATGGGGCAGTGACTCCCCCTATGGGGCGGTGATCCCTCTATGGGTCGGGCCGGCGCCCCCCACTTGTGGGGCTGCCCCCAAGTGCGACTCACCAGGCTGATGTTGGAGTCCAGCCCCATCTGCACGTGGCGCCAATCAAACTCGATGCCGCGCGCTCCGACCCACAGCGGGACGCATCTGTGGGGCAGACCCACACGTCAGCACCCGCGCGGCCCCACAGCGCCCCACAGAGCCCCAGCCCGGCCCCACAGCGCCCCACAGATCCCGTACATGGCCCCACAGCGCCCCACAGAGCCCATACACAGCCCCACAGCGCCCCACAGATCCCGTACATGGCCCCATAGCGCCCCACAGAGCCCATACACAGCCCCATAGCGCCCCACGGAGCCCATACACAGCCCCATAGCGCCCCACGTTGCCCCATAACCGCCCCATAACCACCCAACACTGCCCCATAACCGCCCCCTCCCACCCCACACTGCCCCATAACCGCCCCCCCACCCCACATCACCCCATAACCGCCCCCCCTGCCCCACACTGCCCCACACCGCCCCATAACCGCCCCCTCCCACCCCATAACTGCCCCCTCCCGCCCCATAACCACATCCCCCGCCCCACAACTGCCCCACATCACCCCATAACCGCCCCACACCACCCCATAACCACCCCCTCCCAGCCCATAACCGCCCCACACCACCCCATAACCGCCCCCCCGCCCCATAACCGTCTCACATCACCCCATAACCGCCCCACACCACCCCATAACCACCCCCTCCCACCCCATAACCACCCCACACTGCCCCATAACCGTCCCCCCACCCCATAACTGCCCCCTCCCGCCCGATAACCGCCCCACACCACCCCATAACCACCCCCTCCCGCCCCATAACCACCCCACACTGCCCCATAACCATCCCCCCACCCCATAACTGCCCCCTCCCGCCCGATAACCGCCCCACACCACCCCATAACCACCCCCTCCCGCCCCATAACCACCCCACACTGCCCCATAACCATCCCCCCACCCCATAACCACCCCCTCCCGCCCCATAACCGCCCCACATCACCCCATAACCACCCCCCACCACCCCATAACCGCCCCCTCCCACCCCATAACCGCCCCCTCCCGCCTGATAACCGCTCCCCACTGCCCCATAACCGCCCCCCCCGCCCCATAACCACCCTCCTGCCCCCCCCCACCCCCCGCCCCACGGCGTACCGCGACGTCAGCAGCTCGGCGGTCGCCCACCCCATAGCGGCCACGAGGATGCGGTGCTCCCCCTTTCCCCCCCCCCGGCCCAGCGCCAACTGCAGCCCCCCAAGATCCGCCGCGTCCACCGTCGCCCTCAGGAACTCCTTCGGGGGGGGAAAAAGGGGGTGCCCCACAGTCAGCGCCCCACAACTCCGCCCCACACCGCCACGACCCCCCCATTAACCCCATCACCGCCCCGATCCACCAGAACCCCATAACCGCCCCATAACTGCCCCATAACCGCACCGCAGAGCCCATAACCCCCCCATAACCACCCCATAACCCCATAACCGCCCCATAACCGCCCCATAATCCCATAATTGCCCCATAACCGCCCCATAACCCCATAACCGCCTCATAACCGCCCCATAACCACACCGCAGAGCCCATAACAGCCCCATAACTGCCCCATAACCCCATAACCACCCCATAACCGCTCCATAACCACACCGCAGAGCCCATAACAGCCCCATAACTGCCCCATAACCCCATAACCACCCCATAACCACACCACAGAGCCCATAACAGCCCATAACTGCCCCATAACTGCCCCATAACTGCCCCACAACTGCACCGCAGAGCCCATAATCCCCCATAACCCCATTACCGCCCCATAAGTGCCCCATAACCAATGACAGACTGCCCATAACCCCCCCCATAACCCCACAGCACCCATCACTGCCCCACAACCGCCCCATAACTCCACAGTTCCCACAGAAACCCCATAACCCCCCCCAGCCCCACATTCAACACCCTCCGACCCCATAACGTTCCCGGCCCCATAACCCCCCCAGCCCCATAAACCCATAACTGCCCCCCCCAGCCCCATAGCCGCCGCCCCCAGCCCCATAACCCCCCGGCCCCATAAGCACTCACCCCCACCAAATCGTATCCTCCGGAGGGGCCCTCCCACGTGGGGAAGAACGTGGCCAGGAACAGCATCTGTGGGGCGGGAGATGTGGGGCGGGGGGAGATGTGTGGGGCTGCTACAGGGTCGCTATGGGGCTGCTGAGGGGCCACGGTGCCGCAGCTATAGGGGCAGCAATGGGGCAGTTATGTGGCAGCTATAGGGCAGCTATGGGGTCACTGTAGGGCACCTATAGGGGCTGTTATGGGGCAGTTATGTGGCAGCTAAGGGGTCACTAGGGGGCAACTATGGGGTGACTATGGGGCAGCCATGGGGCAGCTATGGGGCAGCTATGGGGCCGCTATGGGGCCGCTATGGAGCAGCCATGAGGCAGCCATGGGGGAGCTATGGGGCAGCTGTGGGGCAGCTGTGGGGCGGCCATGGGGCAGCTATGGGCTGCCATGGGGCAGCTGTGGGGCAGCTGTGGGGCAGCTATGGGGCCGCTATGGGGCAGCTATGGGGCAGCTATGGGGCTGCTATGGGGCAGCTATGGGGCCAGGGCGCGCCCCCACCTTGCACAGCTGCACGAGGACATAGGTGGCTCCGGCCTGCACGCAGCGCCAGAACGCGCTGTACTCCGACCTGCCCCAGTACACACCAGTATGCACCAGTATAAACCAGTACAGACCAGTACAGACCAGTACGCACCAGTACAGACCAGTACACACCACGCTTCATCCCGCTTTGTCACATTCCGCCACGGTAAACCCGGTCCCACCCCACTGCCCCCCACTCCCACCCCAATCCCTCCCAGTTCCTCCCAGTGCCCCCCACTCCGTTCCCAGTCCCCCTCCCAGTGCTCCCAGTCTGTCCCAGTGCCCCCAGTCCCCCTCCCAGTCCCCTCCCAGTGCTCCCAGTCCCTCTCCCAGTATCCCCAGTCCCTCCCAGTCCACCCCAGTCCGTCCCAGTGCCCCCAGTCCCCCACCCAGTCCCTCCAGTGCTCCCAGTGACTCCAGTCCCCCTCCCAGTGCTCCCAGTCTAACCCAGTGCCCCCAGTACCCCTCCCAGTGCTCTCCCAGTGCTCCCAGTCCCTCCCAGCATCCCCCATTTCCTCCCAGTACCCCCAGTCCCTCCCAGTGCTCCCAGTCCCTCCCAGTCCGTCCCAGTGCCCCCAGCCCCCCTCCCAGTGCCCCCCAGTCCCTCCCAGTCCGTCCCAGCGCTCCCAGTGCCCCTCCCAGTGCTCCCAGTCCCTCCCAGTCCGTCCCAGTGCCCCCAGTCCCCCTCCCAGTGCCCCCAGTCCCTCCCAGTCCGTCCCAGTGCCCCCAGTCCCCCTCCCAGTGCCCCCAGTCCCTCCCAGTCCCTCCCAGCGCTCCCAGTCCCCCTCCCAGTGCCCCCAGTCCCCTCCCAGTCCGTCCCAGTGCCCCCAGCCCCCCTCCCAGTGCCCCCCAGTCCCTCCCAATCCGTCCCAGCGCTCCCAGTGCCCCTCCCAGTGCCCCCCAGTCCCCTTCCAGTCCCTCCCAGTCCGTCCCAGTGCCCCCCAGTCCCTCCCAGTCCCTCCCAGCGCTCCCAGTTCCAGTTCCCCTCCCAGTGCTCCCCCGTCCCTCCCAGTCCGTCCCAGTGCCCCCAGCCCCCCTCCCAGTCCCTCCCAGTGCCCCCCAGTCCGCCCCAGTGACGCACAGCCCGCTGCATTTGTAGGCGATGAAGTACGGGCAGTACGCGAGGGCGAAGCAGTTCCCGAAGTGGAACAGCGTCATGGCCGACACCGCGGGGGGAGGGGCGGGGAGGGGGAGGGAGGGGCAAAACGGGGGAGGGGCAAAACGGGGGA
>JAUPFR010000435.1:0-21582 GCA_036925125.1 Oreortyx pictus | reverse complement strand
TGGTGGCTGGAGGACTGAGTTACACCGCCCCACTGCTGCCCCCTGGCGGACGGGGGGACGAATTGCACCGCCCCACTGCTGCCCCCTGGCGGCTGGGGGACTGAGTTACACCGCCCCACTGCTGCCCCCTGGCGGACGGGGTGGTTAATTACACCCCACTGCTGCCCCCTGGCGGACGGGGGTGGTTAATTACACCCCACTGCTGCCCCCTGGCGGACGGGGTGGTTAATTACACCCCACTGCTGCCCCCTGGCGGCCGGGGTCGTTATTTACACCCCACTGCTGCCCCCTGGCGGCCGGGGTGGTTAATTACACCCCACTGCTGCCCCCTGGCGGCCGGGGTGGTTAATTACACCCCACTGCTGCCCCCTGGCGGCCGGGGTGGTTAATTACACCCCACTGCTAACCCCTGGCGGCTGTAGAGATTAATTACACCGCCCCACTGCGGCCCCCTGGCGGCTGGGGGACTGAGACACCGCCCCACTGCTGCCCCCTGGCGGACGGGGTGGTTAATTACACCCCACTGCTGCCCCCTGGCGGCCGGGGTGGTTAATTACACCCCACTGCTGCCCCCTGGCGGCCGGGGTGGTTAATTACACCCCACTGCTGCCCCTGGCGGACGGGGGGAAGAATTGCACCGCCCCACTGCTGCCCCCTGGTGGCTGGAGGACTAAGTTACACCGCCCCACCGCTGCCCCCTGGCGGCCGGGGTGGTTAATTACACCCCACTGCTGCCCCCTGGCGGACGGGGGGGACGAATTACACCGCCCCACTGCTGCCCCCTGGCGGACGGGGGAACGAATTGCACCGCCCCACTGCTGCCCCCTGGCGGACGGGGGGAAGAATTGCACCGCCCCACTGCTGCCCCCTGGCGGACGGGGGGACGAATTACACCGCCCCACTGCTGCCCCCTGGCGGCCGGGGTGGTTAATTACACCCCACTGCTGCCCCCTGGCGGCCGGGGTGGTTAATTACACCCCGCTGCTAACCCCTAGCGGCTGTAGAGATTAATTACACCGCCCCACTGCTGCCCCCTGGCGGCCGGGGTGGTTAATTACACCCCTCTGCTGCCCCCTGGCGGCCGGGGTGGTTAATTACACCCCACTGCTAACCCCTGGCGGCTGTAGAGATTAATTACACCGCCCCGGTGCTGCCCCCTGGCGGCCGGGAGGACGAATTGCACCGCCCCACTGCTGCCCCCTGGCGGCTGGGGGACTAAGTTACACCGCCCCACTCCTGCCACCTGGCGCACGGGGTCGTTAATTACACCCCACTGCTGCCCCCTGGCGGACGGGAGGACGAATTGCAGCGCCCCACTGCTGCCCCCTGGCGGTGGTCTCACCTGCCCCCTCCTGCCCCACACGCCGTGGGTCTCACCTGCCCCACACCCCAAACGCCGTGGGTCTCACCTGCCCCACACCCCACAAGCCGTGGGTCTCACCTGCCCCCTCCTGCCCCACACGCCGTGGGTCTCACCTGCCCCCTCCTGCCCCACACGCCGTGGGTCTCACCTGCCCCCTCCTGCCCCACACGCCGTGGGTCTCACCTGCCCCCTCCTGCCCCACACGCCGTGGGTCTCACCTGCCCCACACCCCACAAGCCGTGGGTCTCACCTGCCCCCTCCTGCCCCACACGCCGTGGGTCTCACCTGCCCCCTCCTGCCCCACACGCCGTGGGTCTCACCTGCCCCACACCCCACACGCCGTGGGTCTCACCTGCCCCCTCCTGCCCCACACGCCGTGGGTCTCACCTGCCCCCTCCTGCCCCACACGCCGTGGGTCTCACCTGCCCCCTCCTGCCCCACACGCCGTGGGTCTCACCTGCCCCACACCCCACACGCCGTGGGTCTCACCTGCCCCCTCCTGCCCCACACGCCGTGGGTCTCACCTGCCCCCTCCTGCCCCACACGCCGTGGGTCTCACCTGCCCCACACCCCACACGCCGTGGGTCTCACCTGCCCCCTCCTGCCCCACACGCCGTGGGTCTCACCTGCCCCACACCCCACACGCCGTGGGTCTCACCTGCCCCCTCCTGCCCCACACGCCGTGGGTCTCACCTGCCCCCTCCTGCCCCACACGCCGTGGGTCTCACCTGCCCCACACCCCACACGCCGTGGGTCTCACCTGCCCCCTCCTGCCCCACACGCCGTGGGTCTCACCTGCCCCACACCCCACACGCCGTGGGTCTCACCTGCCCCCTCCTGCCCCACACGCCGTGGGTCTCACCTGCCCCACACCCCACACGCCGTGGGTCTCACCTGCCCCACACCCCACACGCCGTGGGTCTCACCTGCCCCACACCCCACACGCCGTGGGTCTCACCTGCCCCCTCCTGCCCCACACGCCGTGGGTCTCACCTGCCCCACACCCCACACGCTGTGGGTCTCACCTGCCCCCTCCTGCCCC
This sequence comes from Oreortyx pictus, assembly GCA_036925125.1. Taxonomy (NCBI): domain Eukaryota; kingdom Metazoa; phylum Chordata; class Aves; order Galliformes; family Odontophoridae; genus Oreortyx; species Oreortyx pictus. The sequence continues at coordinate 19,177 of JAUPFR010000435.1, read as the reverse complement.
ACACGCCGTGGGTCTCACCAGCCCCACACCCCACACGCCGTGGGTCTCACCTGCCCCCTCCTGCCCCACACGCCGTGGGTCTCACCTGCCCCACACCCCACACGCCGTGGGTCTCACCTGCCCCCTCCTGCCCCACACGCTGTGGGTCTCACCTGCCCCACACCCCACACGCCGTGGGTCTCACCTGCCCCCTCCTGCCCCACACGCCGTGGGTCTCACCTGCCCCCTCCTGCCCCACAAGCTGTGGGTCTCACCTGCCCCACACCCCACACGCTGTGGGTCTCACCTGCCCCCTCCTGCCCCACACGCCGTGGGTCTCACCTGCCCCACACCCCACACGCCGTGGGTCTCACCTGCCCCCTCCTGCCCCACACGCCGTGGGTCTCACCTGCCCCACACCCCACACGCCGTGGGTCTCACCTGCCCCACACCCCACACGCCGTGGGTCTCACCTGCCCCCTTCTGCCCCACACGCCGTGGGTCTCACCTGCCCCACACCCCACACGCCGTGGGTCTCACCTGCCCCCACACCCCCACACGCCGTGGGTCTCACCTGCCCCCTCCTGCCCCACACGCCGTGGGTCTCACCTGCCCCACACCCCACACGCCGTGGGTCTCACCTGCCCCCTCCTGCCCCACACGCCGTGGGTCTCACCTGCCCCACACCCCACACGCCGTGGGTCTCACCTGCCCCACACCCCACACGCCGTGGGTCTCACCTGCCCCCTCCTGCCCCACACGCCGTGGGTCTCACCTGCCCCACACCCCACACGCCGTGGGTCTCACCTGCCCCCTCCTGCCCCCACACGCCGTGGGTCTCACCTGCCCCACACCCCACACGCCGTGGGTCTCACCTGCCCCCTTCTGCCCCACACGCCGTGGGTCTCACCTGCCCCACACCCCACACGCCGTGGGTCTCACCTGCCCCACACCCCACACGCCGTGGGTCTCACCTGCCTCACACCCCACACGCCGTGGGTCTCACCTGCCCCCACACCCCACACGCCGTGGGTCTCACCTGCCCCCTCCTGCCCCACACGCCGTGGGTCTCACCTGCCCCACACCCCACACGCCGTGGGTCTCACCTGCCCCCTCCTGCCCCACACGCTGTGGGTCTCACCTGCCCCACACCCCACACGCCGTGGGTCTCACCTGCCCCCTCCTGCCCCACACGCCGTGGGTCTCACCTGCCCCCTCCTGCCCCACAAGCTGTGGGTCTCACCTGCCCCACACCCCACACGCTGTGGGTCTCACCTGCCCCCTCCTGCCCCACACGCCGTGGGTCTCACCTGCCCCACACCCCACACGCCGTGGGTCTCACCTGCCCCCTCCTGCCCCACACGCCGTGGGTCTCACCTGCCCCACACCCCACACGCCGTGGGTCTCACCTGCCCCACACCCCACACGCCGTGGGTCTCACCTGCCCCCTTCTGCCCCACACGCCGTGGGTCTCACCTGCCCCACACCCCACACGCCGTGGGTCTCACCTGCCCCACACCCCACACGCCGTGGGTCTCACCTGCCCCCTCCTGCCCCACACGCCGTGGGTCTCACCTGCCCCACACCCCACACGCCGTGGGTCTCACCTGCCCCCTCCTGCCCCACACGCCGTGGGTCTCACCTGCCCCACACCCCACACGCCGTGGGTCTCACCTGCCCCACACCCCACACGCCGTGGGTCTCACCTGCCCCCTCCTGCCCCACACGCCGTGGGTCTCACCTGCCCCACACCCCACACGCCGTGGGTCTCACCTGCCCCCTCCTGCCCCACACGCCGTGGGTCTCACCTGCCCCACACCCCACACGCCGTGGGTCTCACCTGCCCCCTTCTGCCCCACACGCCGTGGGTCTCACCTGCCCCACACCCCACACGCCGTGGGTCTCACCTGCCCCACACCCCACACGCCGTGGGTCTCACCTGCCTCACACCCCACACGCCGTGGGTCTCACCTGCCCCACACCCCACACGCCGTGGGTCTCACCTGCCCCACACCCCACACGCCGTGGGTCTCACCTGCCCCACACCCCACACGCCGTGGGTCTCACCTGCCCCCTCCTGCCCCACACGCCGTGGGTCTCACCTGCCCCACACCCCACACGCCGTGGGTCTCACCTGCCCCACACCCCACACGCCGTGGGTCTCACCTGCCCCACACCCCACACGCCGTGGGTCTCACCTGCCCCCCTCCTGCCCCACACGCCGTGGGTCTCACCTGCCCCACACCCCACACGCCGTGGGTCTCACCTGCCCCACACCCCACACGCCGTGGGTCTCACCTGCCCCCTCCTGCCCCACACGCCGTGGGTCTCACCTGCCCCACACCCCACACGCCGTGGGTCTCACCTGCCCCACACCCCACACGCCGTGGGTCTCACCTGCCCCCTCCTGCCCCACACGCCGTGGGTCTCACCTGCCCCCTCCTGCCCCACACGCCGTGGGTCTCACCTGCCCCACACCCCACACGCCGTGGGTCTCACCTGCCCCACACCCCACACGCCGTGGGTCTCACCTGCCCCTTCCTGCCCCACACGCCGTGGGTCTCACCTGCCCCACACCCCACACGCCGTGGGTCTCACCTGCCCCCTCCTGCCCCACACGCCGTGGGTCTCACCTGCCCCACACCCCACACGCCGTGGGTCTCACCTGCCCCCTCCTGCCCCACACGCCGTGGGTCTCACCTGCCCCACACCCCACACGCCGTGGGTCTCACCTGCCCCCTCCTGCCCCACACGCCGTGGGTCTCACCTGCCCCCTCCTGCCCCACACGCCGTGGGTCTCACCTGCCCCCTCCTGCCCCACACGCCGTGGGTCTCACCTGCCCCACACCCCACACGCCGTGGGTCTCACCTGCCCCACACCCCACACGCCGTGGGTCTCACCTGCCCCCTCCTGCCCCACACGCCGTGGGTCTCACCTGCCCCCTCCTGCCCCACACGCCGTGGGTCTCACCTGCCCCACACCCCACACGCCGTGGGTCTCACCTGCCCCCTCCTGCCCCACACGCCGTGGGTCTCACCTGCCCCACACCCCACACGCCGTGGGTCTCACCTGCCCCCTCCTGCCCCACACGCCGTGGGTCTCACCTGCCCCCTCCTGCCCCACACGCCGTGGGTCTCACCTGCCCCACACCCCACACGCCGTGGGTCTCACCTGCCCCACACCCCACACGCCGTGGGTCTCACCTGCCCCATACCCCACACGCCGTAGGTCTCACCTGCCCCCTCCTGCCCCACACGCCGTGGGTCTCACCTGCCCCCTCCTGCCCCACACGCCGTGGGTCTCACCTGCCCCACACCCCACACGCCGTGGGTCTCACCTGCCCCACACCCCACACGCCGTGGGTCTCACCTGCCCCCTCCTGCCCCACACGCCGTGGGTCTCACCTGCCCCCTCCTGCCCCACACGCCGTGGGTCTCACCTGCCCCACACCCCACACGCCGTGGGTCTCACCTGCCCCCTCCTGCCCCACACGCCGTGGGTCTCACCTGCCCCACACCCCACACGCCGTGGGTCTCACCTGCCCCACACCCCACACGCCGTGGGTCTCACCTGCCCCACACCCCACACGCCGTGGGTCTCACCTGCCCCCTCCTGCCCCACACGCCGTGGGTCTCACCTGCCCCACACCCCACACGCCGTGGGTCTCACCTGCCCCCTCCTGCCCCACACGCCGTGGGTCTCACCTGCCCCACACCCCACACGCCGTGGGTCTCACCTGCCCCCTCCTGCCCCACACGCCGTGGGTCTCACCTGCCCCCTCCTGCCCCACACGCCGTGGGTCTCACCTGCCCCCTCCTGCCCCACACGCCGTGGGTCTCACCTGCCCCCTCCTGCCCCACACGCCGTGGGTCTCACCTGCCCCACACCCCACACGCCGTGGGTCTCACCTGCCCCCTCCTGCCCCACACGCCGTGGGTCTCACCTGCCCCACACCCCACACGCCGTGGGTCTCACCTGCCCCACACCCCACACGCCGTGGGTCTCACCTGCCCCACACCCCACACGCCGTGGGTCTCACCTGCCCCCTCCTGCCCCACACGCCGTGGGTCTCACCTGCCCCACACCCCACACGCCGTGGGTCTCACCTGCCCCACACCCCACACGCCGTGGGTCTCACCTGCCCCCTCCTGCCCCACACGCCGTGGGTCTCACCTGCCCCCTCCTGCCCCACACGCCGTGGGTCTCACCTGTCCCCTCCTGCCCCACACGCCGTGGGTCTCACCTGCCCCCTCCTGCCCCACACGCCGTGGGTCTCACCTGCCCCCTCCTGCCCCACACGCCGTGGGTCTCACCTGCCCCACACCCCACACGCCGTGGGTCTCACCTGCCCCCTCCTGCCCCACACGCCGTGGGTCTCACCTGCCCCCTCCTGCCCCACACGCCGTGGGTCTCACCTGCCCCACACCCCACACGCCGTGGGTCTCACCTGCCCCCTCCTGCCCCACACGCCGTGGGTCTCACCTGCCCCCTCCTGCCCCACACGCCGTGGGTCTCACCTGCCCCACACCCCACACGCCGTGGGTCTCACCTGCCCCCTCCTGCCCCACACGCCGTGGGTCTCACCTGCCGTGGGTCTCACCTGCCCCCTCCTGCCCCACACGCCGTGGGTCTCACCTGCCCCACACCCCACACGCCGTGGGTCTCACCTGCCCCACACCCCACACGCCGTGGGTCTCACCTGCCCCACACCCCACACGCCGTGGGTCTCACCTGCCCCACACCCCACACGCCGTGGGTCTCACCTGCCCCCTCCTGCCCCACACGCCGTGGGTCTCACCTGCCCCCTCCTGCCCCACACGCCGTGGGTCTCACCTGCCCCACACCCCACACGCCGTGGGTCTCACCTGCCCCCACACCCCACACGCCGTGGGTCTCACCTGCCCCACACCCCACACGCCGTGGGTCTCACCTGCCCCCTCCTGCCCCACACGCCGTGGGTCTCACCTGCCCCACACCCCACACGCCGTGGGTCTCACCTGCCCCCTCCTGCCCCACACGCCGTGGGTCTCACCTGCCCCACACCCCACACGCCGTGGGTCTCACCTGCCCCACACCCCACACGCCGTGGGTCTCACCTGCCCCCTCCTGCCCCACACGCCGTGGGTCTCACCTGCCCCCTCCTGCCCCACACGCCGTGGGTCTCACCTGCCCCACACCCCACACGCCGTGGGTCTCACCTGCCCCCTCCTGCCCCACACGCCGTGGGTCTCACCTGCCCCACACCCCACACGCCGTGGGTCTCACCTGCCCCCTCCTGCCCCACACGCCGTGGGTCTCACCTGCCCCACACCCCACACGCCGTGGGTCTCACCTGCCCCACACCCCACACGCCGTGGGTCTCACCTGCCCCCTCCTGCCCCACACGCCGTGGGTCTCACCTGCCCCACACCCCACACGCCGTGGGTCTCACCTGCCCCACACCCCACACGCCGTGGGTCTCACCTGCCCCCTCCTGCCCCACACGCCGTGGGTCTCACCTGCCCCCTCCTGCCCCACACGCCGTGGGTCTCACCTGCCCCACACCCCACACGCCGTGGGTCTCACCTGCCCCCTCCTGCCCCACACGCCGTGGGTCTCACCTGCCCCACACCCCACACGCCGTGGGTCTCACCTGCCCCCTCCTGCCCCACACGCCGTGGGTCTCACCTGCCCCCTCCTGCCCCACACGCCGTGGGTCTCACCTGCCCCACACCCCACACGCCGTGGGTCTCACCTGCCCCCTCCTGCCCCACACGCCGTGGGTCTCACCTGCCCCCTCCTGCCCCACACGCCGTGGGTCTCACCTGCCCCACACCCCACACGCCGTGGGTCTCACCTGCCCCACACCCCACACGCCGTGGGTCTCACCTGCCCCACACCCCACACGCCGTGGGTCTCACCTGCCCCCTCCTGCCCCACACGCCGTGGGTCTCACCTGCCCCACACCCCACACGCCGTGGGTCTCACCTGCCCCCTCCTGCCCCCACACGCCGTGGGTCTCACCTGCCCCACACCCCACACGCCGTGGGTCTCACCTGCCCCACACGCCGTGGGTCTCACCTGCCCCCTCCTGCCCCACACGCCGTGGGTCTCACCTGCCCCCTCCTGCCCCACACGCCGTGGGTCTCACCTGCCCCACACCCCACACGCCGTGGGTCTCACCTGCCCCACACCCCACACGCCGTGGGTCTCACCTGCCCCCTCCTGCCCCACACGCCGTGGGTCTCACCTGCCCCACACCCCACACGCCGTGGGTCTCACCTGCCCCACACCCCACACGCCGTGGGTCTCACCTGCCCCCTCCTGCCCCACACGCCGTGGGTCTCACCTGCCCCCTCCTGCCCCACACGCCGTGGGTCTCACCTGCCCCCACACGCCGTGGGTCTCACCTGCCCCACACCCCACACGCCGTGGGTCTCACCTGCCCCACACCCCACACGCCGTGGGTCTCACCTGCCCCCTCCTGCCCCACACGCCGTGGGTCTCACCTGCCCCCTCCTGCCCCACACGCCGTGGGTCTCACCTGCCCCCTCCTGCCCCACACGCTGTGGGTCTCACCTGCCCCACACGCCGTGGGTCTCACCTGCCCCCTCCTGCCCCACACGCTGTGGGTCTCACCTGCCCCACACCCCACACGCCGTGGGTCTCACCTGCCCCACACCCCACACGCCGTGGGTCTCACCTGCCCCACACCCCACACGCCGTGGGTCTCACCTGCCCCACACCCCACACGCCGTGGGTCTCACCTGCCCCCTCCTGCCCCACACGCCGTGGGTCTCACCTGCCCCACACCCCACACGCCGTGGGTCTCACCTGCCCCCTCCTGCCCCACACGCCGTGGGTCTCACCTGCCCCACACCCCACACGCCGTGGGTCTCACCTGCCCCACACCCCACACGCCGTGGGTCTCACCTGCCCCCTCCTGCCCCACACGCCGTGGGTCTCACCTGCCCCACACCCCACACGCCGTGGGTCTCACCTGCCCCACACCCCACACGCCGTGGGTCTCACCTGCCCCCTCCTGCCCCACACGCCGTGGGTCTCACCTGCCCCCTCCTGCCCCACACGCCGTGGGTCTCACCTGCCCCCTCCTGCCCCACACGCCGTGGGTCTCACCTGCCCCCTCCTGCCCCACACGCCGTGGGTCTCACCTGCCCCACACCCCACACGCCGTGGGTCTCACCTGCCCCACACCCCACACGCCGTGGGTCTCACCTGCCCCCTCCTGCCCCACACGCCGTGGGTCTCACCTGCCCCACACCCCACACGCCGTGGGTCTCACCTGCCCCACACCCCACACGCCGTGGGTCTCACCTGCTCCCTCCTGCCCCACACGCCATGGGTCTCACCTGCCCCCTCCTGCCCCACACGCCGTGGGTCTCACCTGCCCCACACCCCACACGCCGTGGGTCTCACCTGCCCCCTCCTGCCCCACACGCCGTGGGTCTCACCTGCCCCACACCCCACACGCCGTGGGTCTCACCTGCCCCACACCCCACACGCCGTGGGTCTCACCTGCCCCCTCCTGCCCCACACGCCGTGGGTCTCACCTGCCCCACACCCCACACGCCGTGGGTCTCACCTGCCCCCTCCTGCCCCACACGCCGTGGGTCTCACCTGCCCCCTCCTGCCCCACACGCCGTGGGTCTCACCTGCCCCACACCCCACACGCCGTGGGTCTCACCTGCCCCACACCCCACACGCCGTGGGTCTCACCTGCCCCCTCCTGCCCCACACGCCGTGGGTCTCACCTGCCCCACACCCCACACGCCGTGGGTCTCACCTGCCCCACACCCCACACGCCGTGGGTCTCACCTGCCCCACACCCCACACGCCGTGGGTCTCACCTGCCCCCTCCTGCCCCACACGCCGTGGGTCTCACCTGCCCCACACCCCACACGCCGTGGGTCTCACCTGCCCCCTCCTGCCCCACACGCCGTGGGTCTCACCTGCCCCCTCCTGCCCCACACGCCGTGGGTCTCACCTGCCCCACACCCCACACGCCGTGGGTCTCACCTGCCCCACACCCCACACGCCGTGGGTCTCACCTGCCCCACACCCCACACGCCGTGGGTCTCACCTGCCCCCTCCTGCCCCACATGCCGTGGGTCTCACCTGCCCCACACCCCACACGCCGTGGGTCTCACCTGCCCCCTCCTGCCCCACACGCCGTGGGTCTCACCTGCCCCCTCCTGCCCCACACGCCGTGGGTCTCACCTGCCCCACACCCCACACGCCGTGGGTCTCACCTGCCCCCTCCTGCCCCACACGCCGTGGGTCTCACCTGCCCCCTCCTGCCCCACACGCCGTGGGTCTCACCTGCCCCCTCCTGCCCCACACGCCGTGGGTCTCACCTGCCCCCTCCTGCCCCACACGCCGTGGGTCTCACCTGCCCCACACCCCACACGCCGTGGGTCTCACCTGCCCCACACCCCACACGCCGTGGGTCTCACCTGCCCCCTCCTGCCCCACACGCCGTGGGTCTCACCTGCCCCACACCCCACACGCCGTGGGTCTCACCTGCCCCACACCCCACACGCCGTGGGTCTCACCTGCCCCCTCCTGCCCCACACGCCGTGGGTCTCACCTGCCCCCTCCTGCCCCACACGCCGTGGGTCTCCCCTGCCCCACACCCCACACGCCGTGGGTCTCACCTGCCCCCTCCTGCCCCACACGCCGTGGGTCTCACCTGCCCCACACCCCACACGCCGTGGGTCTCACCTGCCCCCTCCTGCCCCACACGCCGTGGGTCTCACCTGCCCCCTCCTGCCCCACACGCCGTGGGTCTCACCTGCCCCCTCCTGCCCCACACGCCGTGGGTCTCACCTGCCCCCTCCTGCCCCACACGCCGTGGGTCTCACCTGCCCCACACCCCACACGCCGTGGGTCTCACCTGCCCCACACCCCACACGCCGTGGGTCTCACCTGACCCTCCTGCCCCACACGCCGTGGGTCTCACCTGCCCCCTCCTGCCCAGCAGGAGGTACGTGGCCGTCACTTCGTTGTAGCGGTGGTTGCTCAGCGCCTCCTTGATCTCCTCCCGCGTGTACCCCATCCCCACCATCAGCTCTACGGGGGAATTTATGGGGTCAGGGGGGTCTGTGGGGTCTGTGGGGTCAGTGGGGTCAGTGGGGTCAGTGGGGTCTGTGGGAATCAATGTGGTCAGTGGGGTCAGTGGGGTCAGTGGGGCTCGGTGTGGGGCGCAGTGGGGCGCAGTGGGGCTCCGTGGGGCGCTATGGGGCGCAGTGGGGCTCACCGATGCGGGCGCAGTCCCCCATGTCCTCGTGGGGTTCGGTGTAGGGCTCAGTGGGGCACAGTGGGGCGCAGTGGGGCGCAGTGGGGCGCTATGGGGTGCTATGGGGCGCAGTGGGGCGCAGTGGGGCGCAGTGGGGCTCGGTGTGGGGCGCAGTGGGGCGCAGTGGGGTGCAGTGGGGCGCTATGGGGCGCAGTGGGGCTCACCGATGCGGGCGCAGTCCCCCATGTCCTCGTGGGGTTCGGTGTAGGGCTCAGTGGGGCGCAGTGGGGCGCAGTGGGGCTCCGTGGGGCGCAGTGGGGCTCCGTGGGGCGCTATGGGGCGCAGTGGGGCGCAGTGGGGCGCTATGGGGCGCAGTGGGGCTCGGTGTGGGGCGCAGTGGGGCTCCGTGGGGCGCTATGGGGCGCAGTGGGGCTCACCGATGCGGGCGCAGTCCCCCATGTCCTCGTGGGGTTCGGTGTAGGGCTCAGTGGGGCACAGTGGGGCGCAGTGGGGCGCTATGGGGCGCAGTGGGGCGCAGTGGGGCGCAGTGGGGCGCAGTGGGGCTCGGTGTGGGGCGCTATGGGGCGCAGTGGGGCGCTATGGGGCGCAGTGGGGCGCAGTGGGGCGCTATGGGGCGCAGTGGGGCTCACCGATGCGGGCGCAGTCCCCCATGTCCTCGTGGGGTTCGGTGTAGGGCTCAGTGGGGCGCAGTGGGGCTCGGTGTGGGGCTCAGTGGGGCACAGTGGGGCTCGGTGTGGGGCGCAGTGGGGCGCTATGGGGCGCAGTGGGGCTCACCGATGCGGGCGCAGTCCCCCATGTCCTCGTGGGGTTCGGTGTAGGGCTCAATGGGGCGCAGTGGGGCTCGGTGTGGGGCGCAGTGGGGCGCTATGGGGCGCAGTGGGGCTCGGTGTGGGGCGCAGTGGGGCGCAGTGGGGCACAGTGGGGCTCGGTGTGGGGCGCAGTGGGGCGCAGTGGGGCACAGTGGGGCTCGGTGTGGGGCGCAGTGGGGCTCCGTGGGGCGCTATGGGGCGCAGTGGGGCTCCGTGGGGCGCTATGGGGCGCAGTGGGGCGCAGTGGGGCGCAGTGGGGCTCGGTGTGGGGCTCCGTGGGGCGCTATGGGGCGCAGTGGGGCGCAGTGGGGCTCGGTGTGGGGCTCAGTGGGGCTCGGTGTGGGGCGCAGTGGGGCGCAGTGGGGCGCAGTGGGGCGCTATGGGGCGCAGTGGGGCTCACCGATGCGGGCGCAGTCCCCCATGTCCTCGTGGGGTTCGGTGTAGGGCTCAGTGGGGCGCAGTGGGGCGCAGTGGGGCGCAGTGGGGCGCTATGGGGCGCAGTGGGGCTCGGTGTGGGGCGCTATGGGGCGCTATGGGGCGCAGTGGGGCTCACCGATGCGGGCGCAGTCCCCCATGTCCTCGTGGGGTTCGGTGTAGGGCTCAGTGGGGCGCAGTGGGGCGCAGTGGGGCGCAGTGGGGCGCAGTGGGGCGCAGTGGGGCTCCGTGGGGCGCTATGGGGCGCAGTGGGGCGCCGTGGGGCGCAGTGGGGCGCAGTGGGGCTCGGTGTGGGGCGCTATGGGGCGCAGTGGGGCTCACCGATGCGGGCGCAGTCCCCCATGTCCTCGTGGGGTTCGGTGTAGGGCTCAGTGGGGCGCAGTGGGGCGCAGTGGGGCTCGGTGTGGGGCGCAGTGGGGCGCAGTGGGGCTCGGTGTGGGGCGCAGTGGGGCGCAGTGGGGCGCTATGGGGCGCAGTGGGGCGCCGTGGGGCGCAGTGGGGCTCCGTGGGGCTCAGTGTGGGGCGCAGTGGGGCTCCGTGGGGCGCTATGGGGCGCAGTGGGGCTCCGTGGGGCGCTATGGGGCGCAGTGGGGCGCAGTGGGGCTCGGTGTGGGGCGCAGTGGGGCGCAGTGGGGCTCCGTGGGGCTCCGTGGGGCGCAGTGGGGCTCCGTGGGGCGCTATGGGGCGCAGTGGGGCTCACCGATGCGGGCGCAGTCCCCCATGTCCTCGTGGGGTTCGGTGTAGGGCTCAGTGGGGCGCAGTGGGGCGCAGTGGGGCGCAGTGGGGCGCTATGGGGCGCAGTGGGGCTCGGTGTGGGGCGCAGTGGGGCGCTATGGGGCGCAGTGGGGCTCACCGATGCGGGCGCAGTCCCCCATGTCCTTGTGGGGTTCGGTGTAGGGCTCAGTGGGGCGCAGTGGGGCGCAGTGGGGCGCAGTGGGGCTCGGTGTGGGGCGCAGTGGGGCGCAGTGGGGCGCAGTGGGGCGCAGTGGGGCGCAGTGGGGCTTGGTGTGGGGCGCAGTGGGGCTCAGTGGGGCGCAGTGGGGCTCGGTGTGGGGCTCAGTGGGGCGCAGTGGGGCGCAGTGGGGCTCGGTGTGGGGCGCAGTGGGGCGCAGTGGGGTGCAGTGGGGCTCCGTGGGGCGCTATGGGGCGCAGTGGGGCTCACCGATGCAGGCGCAGTCCCCCATGTCCTCGTGGGGTTCGGTGTAGGGCTCAGTGGGGCGCAGTGGGGCGCAGTGGGGCGCAGTGGGGCGCAGTGGGGCTCGGTGTGGGGCGCTATGGGGTGCTATGGGGCGCAGTGGGGCGCAGTGGGGCGCTATGGGGCGCAGTGGGGCTCACCGATGCGGGCGCAGTCCCCCATGTCCTCGTGGGGTTCGGTGTAGGGCTCAGTGGGGCGCAGTGGGGCTCGGTGTGGGGCGCAGTGGGGCGCAGTGGGGCGCAGTGGGGCTCGGTGTGGGGCGCAGTGGGGTGCAGTGGGGCTCCGTGGGGCGCAGTGGGGCGCAGTGGGGCGCAGTGGGGCTCCGTGGGGCGCAGTGGGGCGCAGTGGGGCGCCGTGAGGCTCGGTGTGGGGCGCTATGGGGCGCAGTGGGGCGCAGTGGGGCTCGGTGTGGGGCGCAGTGGGGCGCAGTGGGGCGCAGTGGGGCGCAGTGGGGCTCGGTGTGGGGCGCAGTGGGGCGCAGTGGGGCGCAGTGGGGCGCAGTGGGGCTCGGTGTGGGGCGCAGTGGGGCTCAGTGGGGCGCAGTGGGGCGCAGTGGGGCGCAGTGGGGCTCGGTGTGGGGCGCAGTGGGGCGCAGTGGGGCTCGGTGTGGGGCGCTATGGGGCGCAGTGGGGCGCAGTGGGGCTCGGTGTGGGGCGCAGTGGGACGCAGTGGGGCGCTATGGGGTGCAGTGGGGCTCACCGATGCGGGCGCAGTCCCCCATGTCCTCGTGGGGTTCGGTGTAGGGCTCAGTGGGGCGCAGTGGGGCGCAGTGGGGCTCGGTGTGGGGCGCAGTGGGGCGCAGTGGGGCGCAGTGGGGCTCGGTGTGGGGCGCAGTGGGGCGCTATGGGGCGCAGTGGGGCTCACCGATGCGGGCGCAGTCCCCCATGTCCTCGTGGGGTTCGGTGTAGGGCTCAGTGGGGCGCAGTGGGGCGCAGTGGGGCGCAGTGGGGCGCAGTGGGGCGCTATGGGGCGCTATGGGGCGCAGTGGGGCGCAGTGGGGCGCTATGGGGCGCAGTGGGGTGCAGTGGGGCGCAGTGGGGCGCTATGGGGCGCTATGGGGCGCAGTGGGGCTCACCGATGCGGGCGCAGTCCCCCATGTCCTCGTGGGGTTCGGTGTAGGGCTCAGTGGGGCGCAGTGGGGCTCGGTGTGGGGCTCAGTGGGGCGCAGTGGGGCGCAGTGGGGCGCAGTGGGGCTCGGTGTGGGGCGCAGTGGGGCGCAGTGGGGCGCAGTGGGGCGCAGTGGGGCTCGGTGTGGGGCGCAGTGGGGCGCAGTGGGGCGCTATGGGGCGCAGTGGGGCGCTATGGGGCGCAGTGGGGCTCACCGATGCGGGCGCAGTCCCCCATGTCCTCGTGGGGTTCGGTGTAGGGCTCAATGGGGCGCAGTGGGGCTCGGTGTGGGGCGCAGTGGGGCGCTATGGGGCGCAGTGGGGCGCAGTGGGGCGCAGTGGGGTGCAGTGGGGCGCTATGGGGCGCAGTGGGGCTCACCGATGCGGGCGCAGTCCCCCATGTCCTCGTGGGGTTCGGTGTAGGGCTCAGTGGGGCGCAGTGGGGCGCAGTGGGGCTCCGTGGGGCGCAGTGGGGCTCCGTGGGGCGCTATGGGGCGCAGTGGGGCGCAGTGGGGCGCTATGGGGCGCAGTGGGGCTCGGTGTGGGGCGCAGTGGGGCTCCGTGGGGCGCTATGGGGCGCAGTGGGGCTCACCGATGCGGGCGCAGTCCCCCATGTCCTCGTGGGGTTCGGTGTAGGGCTCAGTGGGGCACAGTGGGGCGCAGTGGGGCGCTATGGGGCGCAGTGGGGCGCAGTGGGGCGCAGTGGGGCGCAGTGGGGCTCGGTGTGGGGCGCTATGGGGCGCAGTGGGGCGCTATGGGGCGCAGTGGGGCGCAGTGGGGCGCTATGGGGCGCAGTGGGGCTCACCGATGCGGGCGCAGTCCCCCATGTCCTCGTGGGGTTCGGTGTAGGGCTCAGTGGGGCGCAGTGGGGCTCGGTGTGGGGCGCAGTGGGGCGCAGTGGGGCGCAGTGGGGCGCTATGGGGCGCAGTGGGGCTCGGTGTGGGGCGCTATGGGGCGCAGTGGGGCTCACCGATGCGGGCGCAGTCCCCCATGTCCTCGTGGGGTTCGGTGTAGGGCTCAGTGGGGCGCAGTGGGGCGCAGTGGGGCGCAGTGGGGCTCGGTGTGGGGCGCAGTGGGGCGCAGTGGGGCTCCGTGGGGCGCAGTGGGGTGCAGTGGGGCGCTATGGGGCGCAGTGGGGCGCAGTGGGGCTCGGTGTGGGGCGCAGTGGGGCGCTATGGGGCGCAGTGGGGCGCAGTGGGGCTCGGTGTGGGGCGCAGTGGGGCTCGGTGTGGGGCGCAGTGGGGCGCAGTGGGGCTCGGTGTGGGGCGCAGTGGGGCGCTATGGGGCGCAGTGGGGCGCTATGGGGCGCAGTGGGGCTCACCGATGCGGGCGCAGTCCCCCATGTCCTCGTGGGGTTCGGTGTAGGGCTCAGTGGGGCGCAGTGGGGCGCAGTGGGGCTCGGTGTGGGGCGCAGTGGGGCGCTATGGGGCGCAGTGGGGCTCGGTGTGGGGCGCAGTGGGGCGCTATGGGGCGCAGTGGGGCGCAGTGGGGCGCAGTGGGGCTCACCGATGCGGGCGCAGTCCCCCATGTCCTCGTGGGGTTCGGTGTAGGGCTCAGTGGGGCGCAGTGGGGCGCAGTGGGGCTCGGTGTGGGGCGCAGTGGGGTGCAGTGGGGCGCAGTGGGGCGCAGTGGGGCACTATGGGGCGCAGTGGGGCGCTATGGGGCGCAGTGGGGCGCAGTGGGGCTCGGTGTGGGGCGCTATGGGGCGCAGTGGGGCGCAGTGGGGCTCCGTGGGGCGCTATGGGGCGCAGTGGGGCGCTATGGGGCGCAGTGGGGCTCGGTGTGGGGCGTAGTGGGGCTCCGTGGGGCGCAGTGGGGCGCTATGGGGCGCAGTGGGGCTCGGTGTGGGGCGCAGTGGGGCGCTATGGGGCGCAGTGGGGCTCACCGATGCGGGCGCAGTCCCCCATGTCCTCGTGGGGTTCGGTGTAGGGCTCAGTGGGGCGCAGTGGGGCGCAGTGGGGCTCGGTGTGGGGCGCAGTGGGGCGCAGTGGGGCGCAGTGGGGCGCTATGGGGCGCAGTGGGGCTCACCGATGCCGGCACAGTCCCCCATGTCCTCGTGGGGTTCGGTGTAGGGCTCAGTGGGGCGCAGTGGGGCTCGGTGTGGGGCGCTATGGGGCGCAGTGGGGCGCAGTGGGGCGCAGTGGGCCGCTATGGGGCGCAGTGGGGCTCACCGATGCGGGCGCAGTCCCCCATGTCCTCGTGGGGTTCGGTGTAGGGCTCAGTGGGGCGCAGTGGGGCGCAGTGGGGCGCAGTGGGGCTCCGTGGGGCGCAGTGGGGCGCAGTGGGGCACAGTGGGGCTCGGTGTGGGGCGCAGTGGGGCGCAGTGGGGCGCAGTGGGGCGCAGTGGGGCTCCGTGGGGCTCGGTGTGGGGCGCAGTGGGGCGCAGTGGGGCGCAGTGGGGCTCGGTGTGGGGCGCAGTGGGGCTCCGTGGGGCTCCGTGGGGCGCAGTGGTTCTCGGTGTGGGGCGCAGTGGGGCTCCGTGGGGCTCCGTGGGGCGCAGTGGGGCTCGGTGTGGGGCGCTATGGGGCGCAGTGGGGCTCACCGATGCGGGCGCAGTCCCCCATGTCCTCGTGGGGCTCGGTGTAGGGCTCAGTGGGGCGCAGTGGGGCGCAGTGGGGCGCAGTGGGGCTCGGTGTGGGGCGCAGTGGGGCGCAGTGGGGCGCAGTGGGGCTCGGTGTGGGGCGCAGTGGGGCTCAGTGGGGCGCTATGGGGCGCAGTGGGGCTCACCGATGTGGGCGCAGTCCCCCATGTCCTCGTGGGGTTCGGTGTAGGGCTCAGTGGGGCGCAGTGGGGCGCAGTGGGGCTCGGTGTGGGGCGCAGTGGGGCGCAGTGGGGCGCAGTGGGGCTCGGTGTGGGGCGCAGTGGGGCGCAGTGGGGCGCAGTGGGGCTCGGTGTGGGGCGCAGTGGGGCGCAGTGGGGCGCAGTGGGGCGCAGTGGGGCGCAGTGGGGCGCAGTGGGCCGCTATGGGGCGCAGTGGGGCTCACCGATGCGGGCGCAGTCCCCCATGTCCTCGTGGGGTTCGGTGTAGGGCTCAGTGGGGCGCAGTGGGGCGCAGTGGGGCGCAGTGGGGCGCAGTGGGGCTCGGTGTGGGGCGCTATGGGGCGCAGTGGGGCGCTATGGGGCGCAGTGGGGCTCGGTGTGGGGCGCTATGGGGCGCAGTGGGGCTCACCGATGCGGGCGCAGTCCCCCATGTCCTCGTGGGGTTCGGTGTAGGGCTCAGTGGGGCGCAGTGGGGCTCGGTGTGGGGCGCAGTGGGGCGCAGTGGGGCGCAGTGGGGCTCGGTGTGGGGCGCTATGGGGCGCAGTGGGGCGCTATGGGGCGCTATGGGGCGCAGTGGGGCTCACCGATGCGGGCGCAGTCCCCCATGTCCTCGTGGGGTTCGGTGTAGGGCTCAGTGGGGCGCAGTGGGGCGCAGTGGGGCGCAGTGGGGCTCGGTGTGGGGCGCTATGGGGTGCTATGGGGCGCAGTGGGGCGCAGTGGGGCGCTATGGGGCGCAGTGGGGCTCACCGATGCGGGCGCAGTCCCCCATGTCCTCGTGGGGTTCGGTGTAGGGCTCAGTGGGGCGCAGTGGGGCGCAGTGGGGCGCAGTGGGGCGCAGTGGGGCGCAGTGGGGCGTAGTGGGGCTCGGTGTGGGGCGCTATGGGGCGCAGTGGGGCGCAGTGGGGCGCAGTGGGGCTCGGTGTGGGGCTCCGTGGGGCGCTATGGGGCGCAGTGGGGCGCAGTGGGGCTCGGTGTGGGGCTCAGTGGGGCTCGGTGTGGGGCGCAGTGGGGCGCAGTGGGGCGCAGTGGGGCGCTATGGGGCGCAGTGGGGCTCACCGATGCGGGCGCAGTCCCCCATGTCCTCGTGGGGTTCGGTGTAGGGCTCAGTGGGGCGCAGTGGGGCGCAGTGGGGCGCAGTGGGGCTCGGTGTGGGGCGCTATGGGGTGCTATGGGGCGCAGTGGGGCGCAGTGGGGCGCTATGGGGCGCAGTGGGGCTCACCGATGCGGGCGCAGTCCCCCATGTCCTCGTGGGGTTCGGTGTAGGGCTCAGTGGGGCGCAGTGGGGCTCGGTGTGGGGCGCAGTGGGGCGCAGTGGGGCGCAGTGGGGCGCTATGGGGCGCAGTGGGGCTCGGTGTGGGGCGCTATGGGGCGCAGTGGGGCTCACCGATGCGGGCGCAGTCCCCCATGTCCTCGTGGGGTTCGGTGTAGGGCTCAGTGGGGCGCAGTGGGGCGCAGTGGGGCGCAGTGGGGCTCGGTGTGGGGCTCAGTGGGGCGCAGTGGGGCTCGGTGTGGGGCGCAGTGGGGCGCTATGGGGCGCAGTGGGGCTCACCGATGCGGGCGCAGTCCCCCATGTCCTCGTGGGGTTCGGTGTAGGGCTCAGTGGGGCGCAGTGGGGCGCAGTGGGGCGCAGTGGGGCGCAGTGGGGCGTAGTGGGGCTCGGTGTGGGGCGCTATGGGGCGCAGTGGGGCGCAGTGGGGCGCTATGGGGCACAGTGGGGCTCACCGATGCGGGCGCAGTCCCCCATGTCCTCGTGGGGTTCGGTGTAGGGCTCAGTGGGGCGCAGTGGGGCTCGGTGTGGGGCGCAGTGGGGCTCCGTGGGGCGCAGTGGGGCGCAGTGGGGCTCCGTGGGGCGCTATGGGGCGCAGTGGGGCTCACCGATGCGGGCGCAGTCCCCCATGTCCTCGTGGGGTTCGGTGTAGGGCTCAGTGGGGCGCAGTGGGGCGCAGTGGGGCGCAGTGGGGCTCGGTGTGGGGCGCAGTGGGGCGCAGTGGGGCGCAGTGGGGCGCAGTGGGGCGCAGTGGGGCTCAGTGTGGGGCTCCGTGGGGCTCCGTGGGGCTCCGTGGGGCGCAGTGGGGCACAGTGGGGCGCAGTGGGGCTCGGTGTGGGGCGCAGTGGGGCGCAGTGGGGCGCAGTGGGGCTCGGTGTGGGGCGCAGTGGGGCGCAGTGGGGCACAGTGTGGCGCTATGGGGCGCAGTGGGGCGCTATGGGGCGCAGTGGGGCTCACCGATGCGGGCGCAGTCCCCCATGTCCTCGTGGGGTTCGGTGTAGGGCTCAGTGGGGCGCAGTGGGGCTCGGTGTGGGGCGCAGTGGGGCGCAGTGGGGCGCAGTGGGGCTCGGTGTGGGGCGCAGTGGGGCGCAGTGGGGCGCTATGGGGCGCAGTGGGGCTCACCGATGCGGGCGCAGTCCCCCATGTCCTCGTGGGGTTCGGTGTAGGGCTGCAGCTCGTCTCCTTCGTAGCCGATGTTCATCCACTTGTCCTTCATGATTTGCTGTTTTTTTTTTGGGGGGGGGGGGGGGGATGTTGGGGGTCCGGGGGGCACGAGGGGGGGGGTCGGGGGGGGTGAGGGGGGGCAGGGGGTTGGGAGGTCGGAAGGGCGGAGGGGTGGGGGGGGAAGGGGGGGTCTTGGAGTTGGGGGGCGCAGGGGGGTTGGGGGGGCAGTGGGGGCGGGGGGAGCGGGGGGGAGTGGGGGGCGGGGGGGAGTCGGGGGGGGAGGGGCAGAGGGGGATGGGGGGCAGGGGGGGTGGGGGGGAGTTGGGGGGCAGGGGGGGCGGGGGGGAGTTGGGGGGCAGGGGGAGTTGGGGGGCAGGGGGGGCGGGGTGTAATGGGGGTGCAGGGGGGGTGAGGGAGTCGGGGGGGGGGAAGGGGGAGTTGGGGGGCAGTGGGGGCGGGGGGAGCGGGGGGGAGCGGGGGGCGGGGGGGAGTCGGGGGGGGAGGGGCAGAGGGGGATGGGGGGGCAGGGGGGGCGGGGGGGAGTTGGGGGGCAGGGGGAGTTGGGGGGCAGGGGGGGCGGGGGGAGCGGGGGGGAGTGGGGGGCGGGGGGGAGTCGGGGGGGAGGGGCAGAGGGGGATGGGGGGGCAGGGGGAGCAGGGGGGAGTTGGGGGGCAGGGGGAGTTGGTGGGCAGGGGGGGCGGGCAGGGGGAGATGGGGGGCAGGGGGGGGTCAGGGAGTCGGGGGGGGCAGGGGGAGGGGGGGCAGGGGGGGTCAGTGGGGGGAAGGGGGAGTTGGGGGGAAGGAGGGGATGGGGGGGCAGGGGGGGCAGCGGGGGGGGGCAGGGGGGGTTGGGGGTGGAGGGGGCATGAGGGGGTGGGGGGGAAGGGGGGTTCGGGGGGTCGGGGGGGGCAGGGGGAGATGGGGGTGCAGGGGGGTCAGGGAGTCGGGGGGGGCAGGGGGGGGGGAAAGGGGGGCAGGGGGAGATGGGGGCCAGGGGGGGGTCAGGGTGTCGGGGGGGGAGGGGGAGCAGGGGGAGATGGGGGTGCAGGGGGCTCACGGGGGGTCGGGGGACACGAGGGGGGGTCAGGGGGGACAGGGGGTCGGGGGGTCTGGGGGTCTGGGGGTTCGGGGGTCAGCAGCTTCAGGGGGGGGCAGCAGGGGAAGGGGGGCAGGGGGAGATGGGGGGGCAGGGAGGGTCAGGGAGT
>JAUPFR010000434.1:0-21751 GCA_036925125.1 Oreortyx pictus | reverse complement strand
ACAGCACTGTGCACGAGGATCTCACATCACATCACAGCACTGTGCACGAGGATCTCACAGCACTGTGCACGAGGATCTCACATCACATCACACCACTGTGCACGAGGATCTCACATCACATCACAGCACTGTGCACGAGGATCTCACATCACACATCACACCACTGTGCACGAGGATCTCACATCACATCACAGCACTGTGCACGAGGATCTCACAGCACTGTGCACGAGGATCTCACATCACAGCACTGTGCACGAGGATCTCACATCATATCACACCACTGTGCACGAGGATCTCACAGCACATCACAGCACTGTGCACGAGGATCTCACATCACAGCACTGTGCACGAGGATCTCACAGCACTGTGCACGAGGATCTCACATCACATCACACCACTGTGCACGAGGATCTCTCACATCTCACTCCTCAGCTCTGTGTGCACGGAGACTCTCACACCGCACGTGTCGGTGCACGCCGCTCCCCGTGCCCTCCCCCGTGCCCCCCGTGCCCCTCCCTCGTGCCCCCCCGTGCCCCCCGTGCCCCCCGTGCCCCCTCGTGCCCTCCCGTGCCCGCCGTGCCGTACCTGCTGCAGCGGCAGCCCGGTCCCGGTGAGCACGGCGTGCAGTGGAGCGCTGCCCGCGCGCACCAGGAACGCTCCCGACCGCCGCCACGATGTCCCCAAAGTGCTCCCGCAGCAAAAGGGAACAGAGCTGCAGCTCCGCCTGCCGCCATCGCCCTGCGGGGGGACAGCGGGGGGGGAGGGGGAATGGGGGGGGGAGGGGGAATGGGGGGGGAGGGAATGAGGGGGGGAAGTGAGGGGGGAGGGGGGGAAATGAGGGCGAGGGGGGGAATGAGGGAGGGAGGGGTGGGAACGAGAGGGGGAGGGAATGAGGGGGGGAAGTGAGGGGGGAGGGGGGGGAATGGGGGGGAGGGAATGAGGGGGGGAAGTGAGGGGGGGAGGGGGGGAATGGGGGGAGGGGGGGAATGAGGGGTAGGGGGGAATGAGGGCAGGAAGGGTGGGAATGAGAGGGGGAGGGAATGAGGGGGGGAAGTGAGGGGGGAGGGGGGGGAATGGGGGGGAGGGAATGAGGGGGGGAAGTGAGGGGGGAGGGGGGGAATGAGGGGGGAGGGGTGGGAACGAGAGGGGGAGGGAATGAGGGGGGGAAGTGAGGGGGGAGGGGGGGAATGGGGGGGGAGGGGGGGAATGAGGGGTAGGGGGGGAATGAGGGCAGGAAGGGTGGGAATGAGAGGGGGAGGGAATGAGGGGGGGAAGTGAGGGGGGAGGGGAGGGGGGGAATGGGGGGGAGGGGGGGAATGAGGGCGGGAGAGGTGGGAACAAGGGGGGAAGTGAGGAGGGAGGGGGGGAATGGGGGGGAGGGGGGAAATGAGGAGTAGGGGGGAATGAGGGCGAGGGGGGGAATGAGGGCGAGGGGGGGAATGAGGGTGGGAGGGGGGGGAACGAGGGGGGAGGGAATGAGGGGGGAGGGGGTGGAATGAGGGAGAAGTGAGGGGGGGAATGGGGGGGAGGGGGGAAATGAGGGCGGGAGGGGGAATGAGGGGGAAGGGGGGAATGAGGGGAATGAGGGACAGAGGGGTGGGAACGAGGGAAGTGAGGGGGGGAGGGGGGAAATGAGGGCGAGGGGGGGAATGAGGGAGGGAGGGGTGGGAATGAGAAGGGGGGAGAATGAGGGGGGGAAGTGAGGGGGGAGGGGAGAAATGAGGGGGAGGGGGAGGAATCCGGGCGGGAGGGGGAATGAATGAGGGGGAGGGGGGGAATGGGGGAATGAGGGAGGGAGGGGTGGGAACGAGAGGGGGAGGTAGGGGGAATAAGGGGGGGGAGGGGGAGAATGAGGGGGGAGGGGTGGGAATGGGGGGGGAGCGATGTTATTTGTGGGGGAGCGGTGGTACCGCGGCCCCGCGTGCTGTGGGGGCGGCTGCGGCCCACGGACGCCCCGCACTGCGGAACGGAGCGCGGTCGGGGTTTGAGGACGATGGGATTCGGTCTGCTTTGCTACGGGGGGGGGTCGCGGGGAGGGGGGGGGGGGGGGGGGGAGCCCCACTTTGCAGAGGGCGGGAGAGGGCCCGGGCCGGAAATCCCCTCTATCCCACGGTGGAGGTCCCACAGCTCCACGTGTCCGCACCCCGCACTGAGGGCCCGGCGGATCCCGCACTGAGGGCCCGGCGGATCCCGCACTGACCGGCGGATCCCGCACTGACCGGCGGATCCCGCACTGCCCGGCGGATCCCGCGCTCGGATCCCGCCGTCCCGGCGGATCCCGCACTCACCCGTCCCCGTCCCCGTCCCCGTCCCCGTCCACGTGACCACCGCGGCAAAGCCCGTTTCCGGCGCTCGGATAGGTACTTCCGGCCCCTGCAGCGCTCCGTCTCGTCGTTCCGCGGCCCGCTCTATCCGCCCCGACTCGTCGTTCCGCGGCCGCTCTATCCGCCCCGTCTCGTCGTTCCGCGGCCCGCTCTCGCGGCGGCACGGCGGGACCGGAAGCGCAGGCGCTCTATCCGTCGCGGCGCCGTCTCGCTGGCCGCCGGAGGACTGACGGCAGGGAGCCGGCGGAGGAAGATGGCGGAGGCCTCGGCCGCGGCCGCCGTTCCCCAGCACCGCTTCTTCTGCCACAGCTGCAAAGGGGAGGTCAGCCCCAAGCTGCCGGTAAGCCGCCCCGCGGCGCCGCGCCGGCACGGAGCGGCCGGTGGCGGCCGAGTGCCCCTCCCCCCCCCCCCCCCCCAAAACCCTCCCCTCCCTCGGCGGTGTGTCCGGGAGTGGGGATGGGGTGGGGGGAGGGGGGGGGGGGGGGGGAGGGGCTGTGAGACCCCGCCCTGCTCCGGCCGTGGGGTGACCCCCTCCCCCCGCCCCCCTGAGCTGTGTGGGGGTCGCAAGCCCCCGCTCCTTCCGCCGTCCGCGGGAGCTCTGCCCCCCCCCCCCCTTCCCCCCCCCCCCTTCCCCCCCCCTTCCCCCCCCCCCGCCCCCATCCCCCGGCAGAGCGCTCCGGGATCGTCGCCCCCCACGTCCCCACCCCCCCCCCCCCCTCCACCCCCCGGAGGGCCGCGGGGGGACCCCCGCGCTCGGCCCCATAGCGGAGCCCTATGGGGCTGCGGCCGCGACCGCAACGTTCCCCACGCGGAGCTCCGCGGCGGACGCGTCGGGGGTCGCGGTCAGCCCCTCTCGCCGCGCCCCATTGGGGGCCGCGCGGGGCCGGGGCGGTCCCGGTGCCGTACAGACCCCGGCGCGGGGCCCGGAGCCGTGCCGCCCCTCCCCCCCCACCCCCCACCCCCCACCCCACCCGTGTCGGCTCCGTGGCCCGCGCCGTGGGGCTGGGACCCACACTGCCGCCGCTGCCGCGGTCCGTCCGCCCCGTCGCCCCAATTGTGCTCAGCTCCTCCTGCGCCGCCACAGAGCAGCGCTGAGCGCGAGCGGCTCCGCCCCAACACCGCGTGTCCTCTGTGCCCCACGCGTGACACTGTGACACCACCCATCAGTGCCACGTGGTGACACTGACCACAGTGTGAAGTGCCACGCGGTGACACTGTGACACCACCGAACAGTGCCACGCAGTGACACTGTGACACCACTGATCGGTGACACTGTGACACTGCTGCTCAGTGCCACGCGGTGACACTGTGACCACAGTGTGAAGTGCCACGCGGTGACACTGTGACACCACCGAACAGTGCCACGCAGTGACACTGTGACACCACTGATCACTGCCACAGTGACACTGTGACCACAGTGTGAAGTGCCACGCAGTGACACTGTGACACCGCTGATCAGTGCCACACAGTGACACTGTGACCACAGTGTGAAGTGCCACACAGTGACACTGTGACACCACCGATCAGTGCCACGTGGTGACACTGTGACACCACTGATCACTGCCACGCGGTGACACTGTGACCACAGTGTGAAGTGCCACGCGGTGACACTGTGACACCACCGAACAGTGCCACGCAGTGACACTGTGACACCACTGATCACTGCCACAGTGACACTGTGACCACAGTGTGAAGTGCCACGCAGTGACACTGTGACACCACCGATCAGTGCCACACAGTGACACTGTGACCACAGTGTGAAGTGCCACGCAGTGACACTGTGACACCACCGATCAGTGCCACACGGTGACACTGTGACACCACCGATCGGTGACACTGTGACACTGCTGCTCAGTGCCACACGGTGACACTGTGACACCACCGATCAGTGCCACACGGTGACACTGTGACTACAGTGTGAAGTGCCATGCAGTGACACTGTGACACCACCGATCAGTGCCACGCAGTGACACTGTGACACCACTGATCACTGTCACGCGGTGACACTCTGACACCACCGATCAGTGCCCCACGCAGTGACACTGTGACACCACCGAACAGTGCCACATGGTGACACTGTGACCACAGTGTGAAGTGCCACGCAGTGACACTGTGACACCACCGAACAGTGCCACGCAGTGACACTGTGACACCACCGATCACTGCCACGCGGTGACACTGTGACCACAGTGTGAAGTGCCATGCAGTGACACTGTGACACCACTGAACAGTGCCACACAGTGACACTGTGACACCACCGATCGGTGACACTGTGACACTGCTGCTCAGTGCCACACGGTGACACTGTGACACCACCGATCAGTGCCACACGGTGACACTGTGACACCACCGATCGGTGACACTGTGACACTGCTGCTCAGTGCCACGTGGTGACACTGTGACACCACCGATCAGTGCCACACGGTGACACTGTGACCACAGTGTGAAGTGCCACGCAGTGACACTTTGACACCGCTGCTCTGAGCCACGCGGTGACACTGTGACACCACCCATCAGTGCCACGCGGTGCCACACAGTGACACCACCGATCAGTGCCACGCAGTGACACTGTGACACCACCGACCCGTGCCACGTGGTGACACTGTGACACCACCGATCAGTGCCACGCGGTGACACTGTGACACCACTGATCAGTGCCACGCAGTGACACTGTGACACCACCAATCAGTGCCACGCGGTGACACTGTGACACCACCGATCAGTGCCACGCGGTGACACTGTGACTACAGTGTGAAGTGCCACGCGGTGACACTGTGACACCGCTGCTCGGTGTCCCCCCCGGCTCTGTCCCCCCCGGATCCCTTCGCTTCTGTGTGGATCGGGCGCTGTGGGGCCGTTCATCTGCGCTCGGTTTGTCCTCGCAGCGCTGGGGGCGATGGCGGCGCTCCCGGGGCACTGCGCTCCCATTTCTGCGCCCGGATCGGGGCTGAGCACGGGGCCCTCACCATGCCACGCACCACAGCTCTGCCACGCACGGCTGTGCCACACACGGCTCTGCCACGCACGGCTCTGCCACGCACGGCTGTGCCACACACAGCTCTGCCACACACGGCTCTGCCACGCACGGCTCTGCCACGCACGGCTGTGCCACACATGGCTGTGTCAGGCTGCTCTGTGCCACACACGGCTCTGCCACGCACGGCTGTGCCACACACGGCTCTGCCACGCACAGCTCTGCCACACACGGCTGTGCCACGCACGGCTGTGCCATGCACGGCTGTGCCACACATGGCTGTGTCAGGCTGCTCTGTGCCACACACGGCTGTGCCACACACGGCTCTGCCACGCACAGCTGTGCCACGCATGGCTCTGCCACACACGGCTCTGCCACGCACGGCTGTGCCACGCACGGCTCTGCCACACACGGCTCTGCCACGCACGGCTGTGCCACGCACGGCTCTGCCACACACGGCTCTGCCACGCACAGCTCTGCCACACACGGCTGTGCCACACATGGCTCTGCCACGCACGGCTGTGCCACGCACGGCTCTGCCACGCACGGCTCTGCCACGCACGGCTGTGCCACACATGGCTGTGTCAGGCTGCTCTGTGCCACACACGGCTCTGCCACGCACGGCTGTGCCACACACGGCTCTGCCACGCACGGCTGTGCCACACACGGCTCTGCCACACACGGCTCTGCCACACACGGCTCTGCCACGCACGGCTGTGCCACGCACGGCTCTGCCACACACAGCTCTGCCACACACGGCTGTGCCACACACGGCTGTGCCACGCATGGCTGTGTCAGGCTGCTCTGTGCCACACACGGCTCTGCCACACACAGCTCTGCCACGCACGGCTGTGCCACACATGGCTGTGTCAGGCTGCTCTGTGCCACACACGGCTCTGCCACACACGGCTCTGCCACACACGGCTGTGCCACGCATGGCTGTGTCAGGCTGCTCTGTGCCACACACGGCTGTGCCACACACGGCTGTGTCACACACGGCTGTGCCACACATGGCTGTGCCATGCTGCTCTGCGTCACACACGGCTGTGCCACACACGGCTGTGCCATGCTGCTCTGTGTCACACACGGCTGTGTCACTCTGCTCTGTGTCACGCTGCTCTGTGCCACACACGGCTGTGCCACACACATGCCGTACATGTACTGCCACACGTGTCTGTGTCACACATGTACTGCTGTACATGTACTGCCACACGTGTCTGTGTCACACATGTACTGCTACACGTGTACTGTCATGCATGTCTGTGTCACACAGGTACTGCTGTACATGTACTGTCACGTGTACTGCTACGCATGTACTGCCACACGTGTCTATGTCACACATGTACTGCTGTACATGTACTGCCACACGTGTCTGTGTCACACGTGTGCTGCTATACGTCTACTGTCATACATGTCTGTGTCATACGTGCACTGTCATATGTGCCTGTGTCACACAGGTACTGCCACACATGTACTGCCATACATGTATTGTCACACGTGTCTGTGTCACGCATGTGCTGCCACACATGTGCTGCCATACGTGTGCTGCCATTCGTGTACTGCTGTACCACATAGGTACTGCTATACGTGTGCTGCTGTATCATACGTGTGCTGCCACACATGTACTGCTGTACCATACATGTGCTGCCATACGTGTACTGCTGTACCACATGTGCTGCCATACGTGTGCTGCTGTACCACATGTGCTGCCATACGTGTGCTGCTGTACCACATGTGCTGCCACACATGTACTGCTGTACCACATGTGCTGCCATACGTGTACTGCTGTACCACACATGTGCTGCCACACATGTGCTGCTGTGCCACATGTGATGCCATACATGTACAGCTGTACCACATGTGCTGCCATACGTGTGCTGCTGTGCCACATGTGCTGCCACACATGTACTGCTGTACCACATGTTCTGCCACACATGTACTGCTGTACCACATGTGCTGCCATACGTGTACTGCTGTACCACATGTGCTGCCATACGTGTGCTGCTGTACCACACATGTGCTGCCATACGTGTACTGCTGTACCACATGTGATGCCATACGTGTGCTGCTGTACCACATGTGATGCCATACATGTACAGCTGTACCACATGTGCTGCCATACGTGTGCTGCTGTACCACATGTGCTGCCACACATGTACTGCTGTACCACATGTGCTGCCATACGTGTACTGCTGTACCACACATGTGCTGCCACACATGTGCTGCTGTGCCACATGTGATGCCATACATGTACAGCTGTACCACATGTGCTGCCATACGTGTGCTGCTGTGCCACATGTGCTGCCACACATGTGCTGCTGTACCACATGTTCTGCCACACATGTACTGCTGTACCACATGTGCTGCCATACGTGTACTGCTGTACCACATGTGCTGCCATACGTGTGCTGCTGTACCACACATGTGCTGCCATACGTGTACTGCTGTACCACATGTGATGCCATACGTGTGCTGCTGTGCCACATGTGATGCCATACATGTACAGCTGTACCACATGTGCTGCCATACGTGTGCTGCTGTACCACATGTGCTGCCACACATGTACTGCTGTACCACATGTGCTGCCATACGTGTACTGCTGTACCACACATGTGCTGCCACACATGTGCTGCTGTACCACATGTGCTGCCATACGTGTGCTGCTGTACCACATGTGCTGCCATACGTGTGCTGCTGTACCACATGTGCTGCCATACGTGTGCTGCTGTACCACATGTGCTGCCATACGTGTGCTGCTGTACCACATGTGCTGCCATACGTGTGCTGCTGTACCACACATGTGCTGCCATACGTGTACTGCTGTACCACATGTGATGCCATACGTGTGCTGCTGTGCCACATGTGATGCCATACATGTACAGCTGTACCACATGTGCTGCCATACGTGTGCTGCTGTACCACATGTGCTGCCACACATGTACTGCTGTACCACATGTGCTGCCATACGTGTACTGCTGTACCACACATGTGCTGCCACACATGTGCTGCTGTACCACATGTGCTGCCATACGTGTGCTGCTGTACCACATGTGCTGCCATACGTGTGCTGCTGTACCACATGTGCTGCCATACGTGTGCTGCTGTACCACACATGTGCTGCCATACGTGTACTGCTGTACCACATGTGATGCCATACGTGTGCTGCTGTGCCACATGTGATGCCATACATGTACAGCTGTACCACATGTGCTGCCATACGTGTGCTGCTGTACCACATGTGCTGCCACACATGTACTGCTGTACCACATGTGCTGCCATACGTGTACTGCTGTACCACACATGTGCTGCCACACATGTGCTGCTGTACCACATGTGCTGCCATACGTGTGCTGCTGTACCACATGTGCTGCCATACGTGTGCTGCTGTACCACATGTGATGCCATACGTGTGCTGCTGTATCATACGTGTGCTGCCACACGTGTACTGCTGTACCATACGTGTGCTGCCATACGTGTGCTGCTGTACCACATGTACTGCCATACGTGTACTGCTGTACCACATGTGCTGCCATACGTGTACTGCTGTACCACACATGTGATGCCATACGTGTACTGCTGTACCACATGTGCTGCCATACGTGTACTGCTGTACCACATGTGCTGCCATACGTGTACTGCTGTACCACATGTGCTGCCATACGTGTACTGCTGTACCACACATGTGATGCCATACGTGTACTGCTGTACCACATGTGCTGCCATACGTGTACTGCTGTACCACATGTGATGCCATACGTGTGCTGCTGTACCACATGTGCTGCCGTGGCACACGCGTGCGGGCGGCGGCGCAGTGTGTGATCCGCTCTGCGGTGCAGCGCTGTGCGCGGCAGTCAGAGCTGTGTGTGCTCTGAGCGCTCTGTGAGCGCCCGCTCAGGGGCACCGCAGCTGTGGGTACTGCGGGCGCCCACCCTGCACCCACGGGTGCCACCCCCACCCTGTGCCCACCCTGCACCCACGGGTGCCACCCCCACCCTGTGCCACCCTGTGCCCACCCTGCACCCACGGGTGGCACCCGCACCCTGTACCCACGGGTGTCCCCCCCCCCCCCCGCGGTGCTCCTCGCAGTTCCCTTTCCCCCCTCCCCCCCCCTTGGGGTGTGGGGAGCGCACGGAGCTGTGCAGGGTGACCCCGACCCACAGCGTGGGGTGACCCCCACCCCCCGTGGGCAGCTCCGCTGTGGGGCAGCCCCACCCCCCCACCCCACCCCCCCCCCCCCGCCCCACTGGACCGCGGGGGCTCCGGGTCCCCTTTGGAGCTCTGTGCTCCCACAGCGCTGCCCACAATGGGGGGGGTTGGGGTGGGGGGGCCGCGTCCCACGGGTGTGCGCTCTGCGGAGCTCCCACGGCTCAGCCCTTCCTCCCCATCCCCCTCCTCCTCCTCCCCCTCCCCCTCCTCCCCCCCCCCCCCCCCGCAGGAGTACACGTGTCCCAGGTGTGAGTCCGGCTTCATCGAGGAGGTCACGGACGATTCCAGGTAACGCAGTGATGGAGGGGGGGGGGGGGGAGGAGAGCTCGGTGCCCCCCCGCTCCGTGCCCCCCCCACGGTGCTGGGATCCATCCCCCCCCCCCCCCCCCTTCCTGATACCCCCCACTCCATGTCCCCCCCCCCTCCCTGTCCCCCCCCGCTCCATGCCCCCCCCACGGTGCTGGGATCCATCCCCCCCCCCCCTTCCTTATACCCCCCCACTCCATGTCCCCCCTCCTCCCTGTCCCCCCTCGCTCCGTGCCCCCCCCCACAGTGCTGGGATCCATCCCCCCCCCCTTCCTGATACCCCCCACTCCATGTCCCCCCCCCTCCCTGTCCCCCCCCGCTCCGTGCCCCCCCCCACGGTGCTGGGATCCATCCCCCCCCCCTTCCTGATACCCCCCCACTCCATGTCTCCCCCCTCCCTGTCCCCCCCCGCTCCGTGCCCCCCCCCACGGTGCAGGGATCCATCCCCCCCCCCCCCCCCAGCTCCGCGTCCCTCCCGCAGCACACTGGGGTCCCCCCCCCCCCCCCCCCGCTGTGGTCCCGTTTTGGGGGGGCCACTGTGAGCGCTGTCCGTCCGCAGTTTCCTGGATGGCGGTGCGATGGAGGACGGCCCCACGGCGCAGTTTGCGGAGGTGCCGTGTTCTGACGGAATGGGGGGGGGGGGGGGGGGAGGGGGGGGAGAGGGTCGGTGGGGGAGGGGGGGCGTGGGGTGGGGGTGGGGGGGATGGAGCGATGGGGGAAGGTGGGGTGCGGGGGAGAAGAACAGTGGGGTGGGAGGAATTGGGGGGGGATGGGAGTGGGGGGGGGAGGACAGATGGGTGGGAGGAATGGTTGGGGGGGTGGGGGGGAGGAACGGTGGGGTGGGGGAATGGTTGGGGGGGGATGGGATTGGGTGGGGAGCAAAGATGGGGGGTTGGGGTGGGGGGGAGGAAAGTTAGGGGGGCTTGGGGTGTGAGGGGGGAGGGATGGTGGGGGTGGGGAGGAGCGGTGGGGGTGGGGGTGGTGGTGGGATGGAGCGATGGGGGAAGGTGGGGTGCGGGGGAGGAAAGGGGGGGAATGGGGGTGAGGGGGGAAGGAACAGTGGGGTGGGAGGAATTGGGGGGGATGGGAGTGGGGGGGGGAGGACAGATGGGTGGGAGGAATGGTTGGGGGGTGGGGGGGAGGAACGGTGGGGTGGGGGTGGAGGAATGGTTGGGGGGGGGATGGGATTGGGTGGGGGGCAAAGATGGGGGGTTGGGGTGGGGTGGGGGTGGGGAGGAGCGGTGGGGGTGGGGGGATGGAGCGAAGATGGGGGAAGGTGGGGTGCAGGGCAGGAAAGGGGGGGAATGGGAGTGACGGGGGGAGGAACAGTGGGGTGGGAGGAATTGGGGGGGATGGGAGTGGGGGGGGGGAGGACAGATGGGTGGGAGGAATGGTTGGGGGGTGGGGGGGAGGAACGGTGGGGTGGGGGTGGGGGAATGGTTGGGGGGGGGATGGGATTGGGTGGGGAGCAAAGATGGGGGGTTGGCGTGGGGGGGAGGAAAGTTAGGGGGGCTTGGGGTGTGAGGGGGGAGGGATGGTGGGGTGGGGTGGGGTGGGGTGGGGAGGAGCTGCGGGGTGGGGGTGGGGAGGAGTGGTGGGGGTGGGGTGGGGGTGGGGGTGGGGAGGAGTGGTGGGGTGGGGTGGGGGTGGGGGTGGGGGTGGGGAGGAGTGGTGGGCTGGGGTGGGGGTGGGGAGGAGCAGTGGGGGTGGGGTGGGGTGGGGGTGGGGAGGAGCGTTGGCCCCCTCCGTGCGTGGGGGGCCGCGTGTGGCAGCGTGCACACTGTGTCCCCTGCAGCTCTGGGACCACCTGGACCACACCGTGTTCTTCCCCGACCTCAGACCCTTCGTGGGCGGTTCCGTGGACCCGGACACGCGTGGGCACCAGCCCCACGCCGACCTGTGGGGCCCGGGCCGGCCGCCCCGCTTCCCCATGGCGCGGAGGTACCGCTCGCGGGGCAGCTCACGGCCCGAGCGCTCCCCGGCCATCGAGGGGTACGTGTCCGTGGGGACGGGGGATGGGGGGGGCACAGCTCCACGGGGGAACGCTGCGTGGGAACACTGCGTGCGGTGGGGGGGGGGGGAGGGGCAGTGAGGGCAGCATGACGCGGCTCGGCTCAGCTCGGCTTGGCTCCGTACAGCTCAGCTCAGTTTGGCACAGCTCAGTGTGGCACAGCTCAGTTTGGCACAGCTCGGTGTGGCACAGCTCAGTTTGGCACAGCTCGGTGTGGTTTATCTCAGTTTGGCACAGCTCGGTGTGGTTTATCTCAGTTTGGCACAGCTCGGTGTGGCACAGCTCAGTTTGGCACAGCTCGGTGTGGTTCAGCTCAGTTTGGCACAGCTCAGTTTGGCACAGCTCGGTGTGGCACAGCTCAGTTTGGCACAGCTCAGTTTGGCACAGCTCGGTGTGGTTCAGCTCAGTTTGGCACAGCTCAGTTTGGCACAGCTCGGTGTGGTTCAGCTCAGTTTGGCACAGCTCAGTTTGGCACAGCTCGGTGTGGCACAGCTCGGTGTGGTTTATCTCAGTTTGGCACAGCTCAGTTTGGCACAGCTCGGTGTGGTTCAGCTCAGTTTGGCACAGCTCAGTTTGGCACAGCTCAGTTTGGCACAGCTCGGTGTGGCACAGCTCGGTGTGGTTTATCTCAGTTTGGCACAGCTCAGTTTGGCACAGCTCGGTGTGGTTCAGCTCAGTTTGGCACAGCTCAGTTTGGCACAGCTCGGTGTGGCACAGCTCAGTTTGGCACAGCTCGGTGTGGTTTATCTCAGTTTGGCACAGCTCAGTTTGGCACAGCTCGGTGTGGTTCAGCTCAGTTTGGCACAGCTCAGTTTGGCACAGCTCGGTGTGGCACAGCTCAGTTTGGCACAGCTCGGTGTGGTTTATCTCAGTTTGGCACAGCTCAGTTTGGCACAGCTCGGTGTGGTTCAGCTCAGTTTGGCACAGCTCAGTTTGGCACAGCTCGGTGTGGCACAGCTCGGTGTGGCACAGCTCGGTGTGGCACAGCTCGGTGTGGTTCAGCTCGGTGTGGCACAGCTCAGTTTGGCACAGCTCGGTGTGGCACAGCTCGGTGTGGCACAGCTCAGTTTGGCACAGCTCGGTGTGGTTCAGCTCGGTGTGGTTCAGCTCAGTTCGGCACAGCTCGGTGTGGTTCAGCTCAGCTCGGTTTGGTTCAGTTCAGCTGGACTTGCTTTGGTTCAGTTCGGTTTGGTTCAGTTTGGCGCAGTTTGGTTTTGTTGAGCTCCGTTTGGTTTGACTGAGCTGAGCTCGGTTCAGTCCAGTTCAGTCCAGCTCGGTTCAGTTCAGTTCAGTTCGGTTCAGTTCAGCTCAGTTCGGTTCAGTCCAGCTCGGTTTGCTTCAGCTTGGTTTGGTTTGCTTCAGCTCAGCTCGGTTTGGCTCAGTTCGGTTTGGTTCAGCTCCGTTCGGTTCAGTTCAGCTCGGTTCAGTTCAGTTCAGCTTGGCTTGGTTTGTGTTGTGAGCACGGTGCGGTGTTGGCGCGGTGCGGTGTTGTGAGCGCGGTGTTGGCGCGGTGCGGTGTTGTGAGTGCGGTGTTGTCGCAGTGCGGTGTTGGCGCGGTGCGGTGTTGTGAGCACGGTGTTGTCGCGGTGCGGTGTTGTCGCGGTGCGGTGTTGTGAGCGCGGTGTTGTCGCGGTACGGTGTCGCGGTGTGGTGTTGTGAGCGCGGTATTGTCGCGGTGCGGTGTTGTCGCGGTGCGGTGTTGTGAGCATGGTGTTGTCGCGGTGCGGTGTTGTCGCGGTGCGGTGTTGTCGCGGTGCGGTGTTGTGAGCATGGTGTTGTCGCGGTGCGGTGTTGTCGCGGTGCGGTGTTGTGAGCGCGGTGTTGTCGCGGTGCGGTGTTGTCGCGGTGCGGTGTTGTCACGGTGCGGTGTTGTGAGCGCGGTGTTGTCGCGGTGCGGTGTTGTGAGCGTGGTGTTGTCACGGTGCGGTGTTGTCGCGGTGCGGTGTTGTGAGCGCGGGGTTGTCGCGGTGCGGTGTTGTGAGCGCGGTGTTGTCGCGGTGCGGTGTTGTCGCGGTGCAGTGTTGTGAGTGTGGTGTTGTCGCGGTGCGGTGTTGTGAGCGCGGTGTTGTCACGGTGCGGTGTTGTCGCGGTGCGGTGTTGTCGCGGTGTGGTGTTGTCGCGGTGCGGTGTTGTGAGCGCGGTGCCCCTCCCCCAGGATCATCCAACAAATCTTCGCGGGGTTCTTCGCCAATTCGGCCGTTCCCGGCTCACAGCCGTTCTCATGGTGAGTGCACCACGCACCGGTACACACCAGTACACACCAGTACGCACCAGTACACTGCAGAATGAGCCACTACACACCAGTACACACCAGTACACTGCAGAATGAACCACTACACACCAGTACACACCAGTACACTGCAGAATGAACCAGTATACACCAGTACACACCAGTACACACCAGTACACTGCAGAATGAGCCAGTACACACCAGTACACACCAGTACACACCAGTACAACCCAGTGCACAGCAGTGTCAGTGCCCGGGAACCGCCATTCCCAGTGCTCCGGGTGGTGCTGTGGGGCACTGTGGGGTGGGGAGGCGTGGGGCGCTGTGGGGCGCTGTGGGGCGCTGTGGGGCGCTGTGGGGTGCTGTGGGGTGTGCTGGAGCTGTGGGGCAGTGTGGGGCACGGTGGAGCT
Source organism: Oreortyx pictus (assembly GCA_036925125.1). NCBI lineage: Eukaryota > Metazoa > Chordata > Aves > Galliformes > Odontophoridae > Oreortyx > Oreortyx pictus. Next base: position 7,290 of record JAUPFR010000434.1, on the reverse strand, counting down.
GTGGGGTGCTGTGGGGCACTGTGGGGCGGCATTGGGGCAATGTGGGATGGTGTGGGGCGGTGTTGGGGTGCTATGGGGTAGCATTGGGGCGCTGTGGGGCGCTGTGGTGTGGCGTTAGGGTGCTGTGCAGCAGTGTTGGGGTGCAATTGGGCGCTGTGGGGCAGTGTGGGGTGCAGTGGGGCGCAGTGGAACTGTGGGGCAGCAGTGGAGCGCAGTGGAACTGTGGGGCATGGTGCAGCTGTGGGGCAGCGGTGGGGCAGCAGTGGGGGGCGGTGGGGCACGGTGCAGCTGTGGGGCAGCAATGGGGTGTGATGGGGTGCGATGCATCTGTGGGGCAGCACTGGGGCGCAGTGGGGCGCGGTGCAGCTGTGGGGCAGCAGTGGGGCGCAGTGGGGCGCGGTGCAGCAGTGGGGTGCGGTGGGGCACAGTGGGGCGCGGTACAGCTGTGGGGCAGCAGTGGGGCAGCAGTGGGGTGCAGTGGGGCACGGTGCAGCTGTGGGGCAGCAGTGGGGCAGCCGTGGGGCGCAGTGGGGCATGGTGGGGCACAGTGGGGCGCGGTGCAGCTGTGGGCGCTCGGTGCAGCTGTGGGGCGCGGTGGGGTGCAGTGGGGTGCGGTGCAGCTGTGGGCGCTCAGTGTAGCTGTGGGGCAGCAGTGGCGCGCGGTGCAGCTGTGGGGCACGGTGTAGCTGTGGGGCAGCTGTGGGGCAGCGGTGGGGCGCTGTGGGGCGTGGTGCAGCTGTGGGCGCTCAGTGCAGCTGTGGGGCAGCAGTGGGGCGCAGTGGGGCGCGGTGCAGCTGTGGGGCAGCAGTGGGGCAGCAGTGGGGCGCGGTGGGGCGCAGTGGGGCGCAGTGGGGCGCGGTGCAGCTGTGGGGCAGCAGTGGGGCGCAGTGGGGCACAGTGAAGCTGTGGGGCAGCAGTGGGGCGCGGTGGGGCGCAGTGGGGCGCGGTGCAGCTGTGGGGCAGCAGTGGGGCGCGGTGGGGCGCAGTGGGGCGCGGTGCAGCTGTGGGGCAGCAGTGGGGCGCAGTGGGGCGCAGTGGGGCGCGGTGCAGCTGTGGGGCAGCAGTGGGGCGCGGTGGGGCGCGGTGGGGCACAGTGGGGCGCAGTGGGGTGCGGTGCAGCTGTGGGGCAGCAGTGGGGCGCGGTTGGGCGCAGTGGGGCGCGGTGCAGCAGTGGGGCGCAGTGGGGCGCGGTGCAGCTGTGGGGCAGCAGTGGGGCGCGGTGGGGCGCAGTGGGGCGCGGTGCAGCTGTGGGGCAGCAGTGGGGCGCGGTGCAGCTGTGGGGCAGCAGTGGGGCGCGGTGGGGCGCAGTGGGGCGCGGTGCAGCTGTGGGGCAGCAGTGGGGCGCGGTGGGGCGCGGTGGGGCACAGTGGGGCGCGGTGCAGCAGTGGGGCGCAGTGGGGCGCGGTGCAGCTGTGGGGCAGCAGTGGGGCGCGGTGGGGCGCGGTGGGGCGCAGTGGGGCGCGGTGCAGCTGTGGGGCAGCAGTGGGGCGCAGTGGGGCGCGGTGCAGCTGTGGGGCAGCAGTGGGGCGCGGTGGGGCGCAGTGGGGCGCGGTGCAGCTGTGGGGCAGCAGTGGGGCGCGGTGGGGCGCAGTGGGGCGCGGTGCAGCTGTGGGGCAGCAGTGGGGCGCGGTGGGGCGCGGTGGGGCACAGTGGGGCGCGGTGCAGCAGTGGGGCGCAGTGGGGCGCGGTGCAGCTGTGGGGCAGCAGTGGGGCGCGGTGGGGCGCGGTGGGGCGCAGTGGGGCGCGGTGCAGCTGTGGGGCAGCAGTGGGGCGCAGTGGGGCGCGGTGCAGCTGTGGGGCAGCAGTGGGGCGCGGTGGGGCGCAGTGGGGCGCGGTGCAGCTGTGGGGCAGCAGTGGGGCGCGGTGGGGCGCGGTTGGGCGCAGTGGGGCGCGGTGCAGCTGTGGGGCGCAGTGGGGCGCAGTGGGGCGCGGTGCAGCAGTGGGGCGCAGTGGGGCGCGGTGCAGCTGTGGGGCAGCAGTGGGGCGCAGTGGGGCGCGGTGCAGCAGTGGGGCGCAGTGGGGCGCGGTGCAGCTGTGGGGCAGCAGTGGGGCGCGGTTGGGCGCAGTGGGGCGCGGTGCAGCTGTGGGGCAGCAGTGGGGCGCGGTTGGGCGCAGTGGGGCGCGGTGCAGCAGTGGGGCGCAGTGGGGCGCAGTGGGGCGCGGTGCAGCAGTGGGGCGCAGTGGGGCGCGGTGCAGCTGTGGTGCAGCTGTGGGGCGCAGTGGGGCGCAGTGGGGCACGGTGCAGCTGTGGGGCGCAGTGGGGCGCAGTGGGGCGCGGTGCAGCAGTGGGGCGCAGTGGGGCGCGGTGCAGCTGTGGGGCAGCTGTGGGGCGCGGTGGGGCGCAGTGGGGCGCGGTGCAGCTGTGGGGCAGCAGTGGGGCGCGGTTGGGCGCAGTGGGGCGCGGTGCAGCTGTGGGGCGCAGTGGGGCGCAGTGGGGCGCGGTGCAGCAGTGGGGCGCAGTGGGGCGCGGTGCAGCTGTGGGGCAGCTGTGGGGCGCGGTGGGGCGCAGTGGGGCGCGGTGCAGCTGTGGGGCAGCAGTGGGGCGCGGTTGGGCGCAGTGGGGCGCGGTGCAGCTGTGGGGCGCAGTGGGGCGCAGTGGGGCGCGGTGCAGCAGTGGGGCGCAGTGGGGCGCGGTGCAGCTGTGGTGCAGCTGTGGGGCGCAGTGGGGCGCAGTGGGGCACGGTGCAGCTGTGGGGCGCAGTGGGGCGCAGTGGGGCGCGGTGCAGCAGTGGGGCGCAGTGGGGCGCGGTGCAGCTGTGGGGCAGCTGTGGGGCGCGGTGGGGCGCAGTGGGGCGCGGTGCAGCTGTGGGGCAGCAGTGGGGCGCGGTTGGGCGCAGTGGGGCGCGGTGCAGCTGTGGGGCGCAGTGGGGCGCAGTGGGGCGCGGTGCAGCAGTGGGGCGCAGTGGGGCGCGGTGCAGCTGTGGTGCAGCTGTGGGGCGCAGTGGGGCGCAGTGGGGCACGGTGCAGCTGTGGGGCGCAGTGGGGCGCAGTGGGGCGCGGTGCAGCAGTGGGGCGCAGTGGGGCGCGGTGCAGCTGTGGGGCAGCTGTGGGGCGCGGTGGGGCGCAGTGGGGCGCGGTGCAGCTGTGGGGCAGCAGTGGGGCGCGGTTGGGCGCAGTGGGGCGCGGTGCAGCTGTGGGGCGCAGTGGGGCGCAGTGGGGCGCGGTGCAGCAGTGGGGCGCAGTGGGGCGCGGTGCAGCTGTGGGGCAGCTGTGGGGCGCGGTGGGGCGCTGTGGGGCGCGGTGCAGCTGTGGGGCAGCAGTGGGGCGCGGTTGGGCGCAGTGGGGCGCGGTGCAGCTGTGGGGCGCAGTGGGGCGCAGTGGGGCGCGGTGCAGCAGTGGGGCGCAGTGGGGCGCGGTGCAGCTGTGGGGCGCAGTGGGGCGCGGTGCAGCTGTGGGGCAGCTGTGGGGCGCGGTGGGGCGCAGTGGGGCGCGGTGCAGCTGTGGGCGCTCGGTGCAGGAGCGGAATGCTGCACTCCAACCCCGGGGATTACGCGTGGGGACAGAGCGGCCTCGACGCCATCGTCACTCAGGTGAGCGCCGCGCGGCTCCCGCCGTGGGGGAGGGGCGCCGGTGGGGCAGCGATGGGGGAGGGGCGCCGGTGGGGCAGCGATGGGGGAGGGGCGCCGGTGGGGCAAAGAAATGGGATGGGGGCGCCGGTGGGGCAGGACAGGGGATGGGGCGCTGGTGGGGCCTGACCCACACCTTCCTCCTCCCACCCACTGCCCATGGGGCACAGAGTGTGGGGCTGGGAGCTGTGGGGCACAGAGTGTGGGGCTGGGAGCTGTGGGGCACAGTGTGGGGCTGGGAGCTGTGGGGCAGCGTGGGGCTGGGAGCTGTGGGGCACAGTGTGGGGCTGGGAGCTGTGGGGCAGCGTGGGGCTGGGAGCTGTGGGGTACTGTGGGGCTGGGAGCTGTGGGGCACAGAGTGTGGGAGCTGTGGGGCACAGAGTGTGGGAGCTGTGGGGCACAGAGTGTGGGGCTGGGAGCTGTGGGGCACAGTGTGGGGCTGGGAGCTGTGGGGCACAGTGTGGGGCTGGGAGCTGTGGGGCACAGAGTGTGGGGCTGGGAGCTGTGGGGCAGCGTGGGGCTGGGAGCTGTGGGGCACAGTGAGGGGCTGGGAGCTGTGGGGCACAGAACGTGGGGCTGGGAGCTGTGGGGCACAGAGTGTGGGGCTGGGAGCTGTGGGGCACAGTGTGGGGCTGGGAGCTGTGGGGCACAGAGTGTGGGGCTGGGAGCTGTGGGGCAGCGTGGGGCTGGGAGCTGTGGGGCACAGTGAGGGGCTGGGAGCTGTGGGGCACAGAACGTGGGGCTGGGAGCTATGGGGCACAGAGTGTGGGGCTGGGAGCTGTGGGGCAGTGTGGGGCTGGGAGCTGTGGGGTACAGTGGGGCTGGGAGCTGTGGGGCACAGTGTGGGGCTGGGAGCTGTGGGGCAGTGTGGGGCTGGGAGCTGTGGGGTACAGTGGGGCTGGGAGCTGTGGGGCACAGTGTGGGGCTGGGAGCTGTGGGGCAGTGTGGGGCTGGGAGCTGTGGGGCACAGAGTGGGTCTGGGAGCTGTGGGGCACAGAGTGTGGGGCTGGGAGCTGTGGGGCACAGTGTGGGGCTGGGAGCTGTGGGGCACAGTGTGGGGCTGGGAGCTGTGGGGCACAGAGTGGGAGCAGATGATGAGAACCCGTTGATCTCAGTCCATCCCAGTGTGGGGTGGGGACCCATAGATCCCAGTTTGGATTTGGGGACCCATAGATCCCAGTGTGGGGGTGGGGACCCCCCTGTGGGGCCGTGGGGCCGCTGTGCTGCATGGCTGTGGGTCACCCCTCGCTGCGCTGTGGGGTCGGTGCCGGGATGCAGCTGCTGCCCCATAGCGCCCCATAGCGCCCCACAGCGCCCCATAGCGCCCCACAGAGCCCCATAGCGCCCCACAGCGCCCCACAACGCCCCATAGCGCCCCATAGCGCCCCACAGCACTCCATAGCGCCCCACAGTGCCCCACAGCGCCCCACAACGCCCCATAGCGCCCCATAGCGCCCCACAGCACTCCATAGCACCCCACAGCACCCCACAGTGTTCCATAGCGCCCCACAGTGCCCCACAGCGCCCCACAACGCCCCATCGCGCCCCACAGCACCCCACAGCACTCCATAGCGCCCCACAGCGCCCCATAGCGCCCCACAGCGCCCCATAGTGCCCCACAGCGCCCCATAGCGCCCCACAGTGCCCCACGGTGCCCCACAGTGCCCCATAGCGCCCCACAGCACCCCACAGTGCCCCATAGCGCCCCATAGTGCCCCACAGCACCCCACAGCACTCCATAGCGCCCCACAGCGCCCCACAACGCCCCATAGCGCCCCATAGCGCCCCACAGCGCCCCACAGCGCCCCACAGCGCGCTGCGCTCCGCAGCTCCTGGGACAGCTGGAGAACACCGGGCCGCCCCCGGCCGACAAAGAGAAGATCTCCGCTCTGCCGACGGTGGCGGTCACTCAGGATCAAGTTGGTGGGTGCCCCAAAAGTTGGGGGGGTACCCCGAAAATCGGCGAGGGGGGGGACCCCAAGATTGGAGGGTGCCCCAAAAGTTTGGGGGTGCCCCAAAAGTTGGAGGGTGCCCCAGAAAAGAGAGGGTGCCCCAAAGGTCGGGAGGCGTCCCAAAAGTTGGGGGGTTCCCCTCAAAGTTGGGGGGTGCCCCAGAAATCGGGGGGGTGCCCCAAAAGTTGGTGGTGCCCCCAAGGTCACAGGGGTCAGTGGGTGCCCGCGTTCCCGGGTGGGGGTGGGGCGGTTTGGGGGGGGGGCGGGGGAGCGCAGCGGCAAAACCGTCATGCGATGCTCCGTCCGCCCCACAGCGCTCCCCGCGGGGGTCACGCGTGGGGGCTGGGTCACGCGTGGGGTGGGGGGCGCGGCCCTTCCCCCCCCCCTCCCCCCCGGAGACGGTTCTGTGCCGTTTCCCCCGCAGGGGTCACTCGTGGGAGCTGGGTCACGCGTGGAGTGGGGGGCGCGGCCCTTCCCACCCCCCTCCACGGAGACGGTTCTGTGCCGTTTCCCCCGCGGGGGTCACGCGTGGGGGCTGGGTCACGCGTGGGGGGCGCGGCCCTTCTCCCCCCCCCACGGAGACGGTTCTGTACCGTTTCCCCCGCGGGGGTCACGCGTGGGGGCTGGGTCACGCGCGTGGGTGCGGTCCCGCGTGGGGTGTGGTCACGCGTGGGGTGTGCCGGCGCCGTTTCGCAGCGGCGGGGTTGGAGTGCCCGGTGTGCAAAGAGGACTACGCGGCGTCGGAGCGCGTGCGGCAGCTGCCCTGCAACCACTTCTTCCACAGCGGCTGCATCGTGCCGTGGCTCGAGCTGGTAAGCGCCCACCCGGGACTGCGTCCCCACGCGTGGATCCCGCGGCCCGCCCGCTCAGCTTCCCCCCCCCCCCCCACCCCCTCCCCCTCCTCCCGCAGCACGACACGTGCCCGGTGTGCAGGAAGAGCCTGAGCGGGGACGGCTCTGCGCGGCCCCGCGGACCCACGAGCGGCGACGGCGGCGACGGCGCTCCGTCCCGGGAGCGGTGGACGTTCTGAGCTCCGCGCGGCGGCTCCGGGGGGGGGGGGGGGGGAGGGGGGGGGAGGGGGGGGAGGAGCGGAGCGGAGCGGAGCGGCGGAGTTCCGTTCCCACGAAGCGGCCGCGGAACGGCCCCGAACGGCGCTGCGCGACGCGGAACCTCCGGGGGCCGCGGGCGGCTCCGAAACTCCGCCGCGCTGCGGGAACGGCCGCGCGTGGGTTGCGGGAGGAAGGGGGGGGGGGGGGGGGGGAGGGGCGGAGCCGGGGATGCTCGGAATCCCCGCGCGTGGGGAGGGGGCGCGGTTGAGGGGGAAGGCGTAGGCGCGCGTGGGGCTCCGGACCCACGCGAGATTCTTTTCGGCTCTAATCCGCGTGGGGCTCCGTCCCGGGGTCGGTCCGCGTCCTCGGGTCGCTCCGTGTGTGCGTCTGAGTCTGTCCGTGTCCGTGGGTCCGGCGTGGGTCCGTCCCGGTACCGCAGCGCGGTTGTCCCGCGGATCGCTCAGCCCCCCCCCCCCCCCCCCCCAACGCCCCGCCCCCCGCCCCGCCCCCCCCAACGCCCCGCCCCCCCCAACGCCCCGCCCCCCCCAACGCCCCGCCCCCCCCCGCCGCGCATTGCACCGCCGCTTTTGCGTTGCGGCGCTGCGGTGCCGGAGTTCGTACGGACGCGGTGACGGCCGAGAAATAAACGCCTTTCTAAGGACGGCCGCGGGACACTGCCCCTCCCCCACCCCGCGGGGCACTGCCCCTCCCCCACCCCGCGGG
>JAUPFR010000433.1:0-21867 GCA_036925125.1 Oreortyx pictus | reverse complement strand
CCCGCAAGAGAGGCCCCCCCACATCTGAGCACCCCCAAAGCTGAGTGTCCCCCAAGTGACCCCCCCCCCAGAAGGCCCCTCCCCAATATCTCAGACCCCCCCCCTCCCCCCATAGCTGAACGCCCCAAAAATGAAGGCCCCCCCCCCCCCCCATGTTATCCTTCCATCCCAAAGTGACCCCCACAGGAGAGACCCCCATACCTGAACCCCCCCATGTGAACCCCCTGCCCCAAAGTGAACCCCCAGGAGACCACTCCCCCCCAGCCCCCATAGCAAAGCACCCCCAAAGTGACACCTCCCCCCCCCCCCATTTGACCCCTCTGTCGCAAAGTGACCCCCCAGGAGAGCCCCCCCTCATACCTGGACCCCCCCCATAACAGAACCCCCCCCCCCATGTGACCCCCCCCTCCCTCAAAGTGACCCCGCCCAGAAGGCCCCCCATTTGTGAGCCCCCCGAAAACTGAGTACCCGATGTGCACCCCCCACGTGACACCCCTCCCCCCCAAAGTGACCCCCCCCAGAAGAGCCCCCCCCCATAGCTGAGCCCCCCCATAGCTGACTGCCCCCCATGTGAACCCCCCATGAGGCCCCTCCCCCAATATCTCAGCCCCCCCCCCATAGCTGAGCAACCCCATAGCGACCCCCCAAAACTGACCCCCCCCCACCTTAAATGACACCTCCCCCCAGGAAAGCCCCCCCATACCTGAGCCCCCCAATTGCTGAGCGCCCCATGTGACGCCCCCCAAACTGAACCCCTCCATCCCAAAAGGGGCGCCCCCCATATTTGAGCCCCCCCAAAACCGAGTACCCCGATGTGCCCCCCCCCACGTGACACCCCCCCCCTAAGTGACCCCCCCCCCCCCCCCAGAAGAGCCCCCCCATAGCAGAGCACCCCCAAAGTGATCCCCCCCCAGGACACCCCCCCCCCCCCCATATCTCAACCCCCCCCCCCATGCAGAGCGCCCCCATGTGACCCCTCCCCCCGGAAGTCCGTCCCCCCCCCCCAGTATGAACTGCTGCTCCGAAGTGCCCCCCCCATATCTGAGCACCCCAAGTGCCCCCCACCCCGTTCCCCCTTCCCCAAACTGCCCCTCCCCCCTCCCAGGTGCCCCCCCCCCCCCCCCCCCCCCCACCTTCCGTCCATCCATCCATCCGCCCACCGTCTGATGGGGGGGGGGGGGGGGTACCCACGTGACGTGACGTCACCGTCCTGAGTGGGGGGGCGGGGGGGGTGGGGGACAGCAGTGTCGGGTGACAACACCTGAGCCCGAGCGGGGTGGGGGGAGGGGCGGAGTCACTGTCACCATCCCCTCCCCCCCCCTCTTTCCAGCAGTCGCCGCGTACACGCGTGGGTGGCCCCGCCCCGTGACCCCCCACCCCCGCCCCGTGACCACCCCTCCCCCCCATGGGCCGCGCTGAGCCGCTTTGCGCCCAAAGCCGCTTATGGAGTAGGGCGGGGCATGACCTGGGCGGGGGAGGGGAGGTTGGGGGGGAGACACGCGTGGGAGTGGGGGGGGGGAGTTGGGAGGGCACGGAGAGGCCGCCGTGCAACGGGTAGGAAACTACGACATGAAGAAGTTGGCCAGGTCAACCCATAGGGAACTGCATGGAGACGGTGGCCAGGTCAACCCATAGGGAACTGCATAAAGATGGTGGCCAGGTCAACCCAAAGGAAACTGCATGGAGATGGTGGCCAGGTCAACCCATAGAGAACTGCATAAAGATGGTGGCCAGGTCAACCCATAGAAAAACTGCATGAAGATGGTGGCCAGGTCAACCCATAGGGAACTGCATGGAGTCGGTGGCCAGGTCAACCCAAAGGAAACTGCATGAAGATAGTGGCCAGGTCAACCCATAGAAAACTGCATGAATATGGTGGCCAGGTCAACCCAAAGGAAACTGCATGAAGATGGTGGCCAGGTCAACCCAAAGGAAACTGCATGAAGATGGTGGCCTGGTCAACCCATAGGGAACTGCATGGAGATGGTGGCCAGGTCAACCCATAGAGAACTGCATGGAGACGGTGGCCAGGTCAACCCAAAGGAAACTGCATGGAGACGGTGGCCAGGTCAACCCAAAGGAAACTGCATGAAGATAGTGGCCAGGTCAACCCATAGAAAACTGCATGAATATGGTGGCCAGGTCAACCCAAAGGAAACTGCATGAAGATGGTGGCCTGGTCAACCCAAAGGAAACTGCATGAAGATGGTGGCCTGGTCAACCCATAGGGAACTGCATGGAGATGGTGGCCAGGTCAACCCATAGAGAACTGCATGGAGACGGTGGCCAGGTCAACCCAAAGGAAACTGCATGGAGACGGTGGCCAGGTCAACCCAAAGGAAACTGCATGAAGATAGTGGCCAGGTCAACCCAAAGGAAACTGCATGAAGATGGTGGCCTGGTCAACCCAAAGGAAACTGCATGGAGATGGTGGCCAGGTCAACCCATAGAGAACTGCATAAAGATGGTGGCCAGGTCAACCCATAGAGAACTGCATAAAGATGGTGGCCAGGTCAACCCCATAGGGCAGCGTTCAGTGCTCCGTCCCCTCACCGTAAACATTCGTGCGGAACCTCCTGCACTGCAGTTTGTGTCCGTTCCCCCTCGTCCTGTCCCCACGCACTGCGGAAAGGAGCCTGGCCTCAACACCGTGCCCCCACCCCTCAGATATGGATCAACCTGGGTCGGGTCCCCTCTCAGCCTTCTTTTCTCAGGGCTGAACAGACCCACACCTTGCACCCCACACACCCCACGCACGCCACACTCCCCACGCGCTCCGTGCAGAGCGCACAGTGCACCACGCCCCCCCCCAGGCCCCGCCCCCCGCCCCGCCCCCATCTCTGTCCCTCTGATCCGCCCCCTCCCCCCCTCCCCCCCCGTCCCCCCCTCTGTCCCTCTGTCCCTCTGTCCCTCTGTCCCCAGCCCCGGGGTGCAGCGCCGGGCAGGTACGGGTGGGGGGAGGGAGGGGGGGGATATGTGGGTCCGTTTCTTTGGGGTGGGGGGGGGAACATGGGGTGGGACATAGGGGTCTGTTCCTTTGGGGCGGTGGGGCGGGACGTGGGACATGGGGGGGGGCACGTGGGTCCGTTCCCTTGGAGTGGGGGGGGGGGGGGGGAAGGAGTCATGTTGGGGGGGTATGGGGGGAGGGGACACATGGGTCTGTTCCTTTGGGACGGGGACAGGGGGACATGGGGGGGCACTTGTGGGGGGGGGACATGGGTGGGGGACAGGGGGACACAGTGGGGGGCATGGAGTCGTGGGGGGGGGCATGGGATGGGGGACAGGGGGATATAGTGGGGGGGCATGGAGTCGTGAGGGGGGGAAATGGGGGGGAGACTTGGGATGGGGGGGACACATGGTGGGGGAGCACATGGGAGGGGAACAGGGGGACGTGGGGGGGCATGGAGTCGTGGGGGGGGGCATGGGGGGGGAACATAGGTTAGTTCCTTTGGGATGGGGGAGGGGGGACACGCGACGTGGGGAGGGGGGGGCTTCCTTTGAAATGGGGGGACATGAGGATATGGAGACATGGGGGGGGACACGGGTCCATGGCTTTGTGCTGGGGCGGGATGTGGGGGGGGGGGGGGGGACATGACACATGGATCTGTTCCTTTGGGCGGGGGGAGGTCGGGGGGGACATGGAATAGGAGGGGGGGAAATATGTGGGGGGATCATGGGGGGGGATGGGGAGAAATGGGGGTTGGACGTGGGGGGGGGACATGTGGGTCTGTTCCTTTGGGTTGGGGGGGTACATGGGGGTGGGCATGGGGACAAGGGGAGGGGACACTGATTCTTTGGGCTGTCGGGGGGGATGCACCCCTATTCTTTACTCCCCCTCCCTCCCCCAAAGCCAAAATAAGGGGGAACCCTGAGTGGGGTGGGGGGCAGCCCCATAGGGGTAGTTCTGGACTAGAGGGGGGTTGAAGGGGGGGGGGGGTGGCAGTGACAGATGGATTTCCCCCCCCTCACCTGTCCCCCAATCAGTACTAATTAATTAGCGGCTGCTCATTGAGGGAGTGGGGGCGGTGGGGGGGGGGGGGGGCCATATGGCACCTGGGGTGGGTGTCCGTCCTCCCCCCCCCCCACCCCATATCGCCATCCCCGCGTGGGCTGAGCGTGGGGGGGGGGACAGTGGGGGTCAGGAGGGGACAATGGGGACAATGGGGGACGTGGGGGACGGGGGGGGCAGGGGGAATGGGGGGGATAAGGGGCTGCGAGGAGATGGGGGGACAGGAGGGGACAGACTGCGGACAATGGGGACGGGGGGGGACGGGGGGCAGGAGGGGATCGGGGGGCGGGGGGGGATAGGTGGGGATGGGGGGGGCAAGGGGGGAAGGAGGGACGGGGGGGGGATGGGGATAGGACGGGGATGGGACGGGGATGGGACGGGGATGGGACAGGGATGGGACGGGGATGGGATATGGATGGGACATGGATGGGACATAGATGGGATGGGGATGGGACATGGATGGGACATGGATGGGATGGGGATGGGATACAGATGGGACATGGATGGGACATGGATGGGATGGGGATGGGATACAGATGGGACATGGATGGGACATGGATGGGATGGGGATGGGATACAGATGGGACATGGATGGGATGGGGATGGGATACAGATGGGACATGGATGGGACATGGATGGGACGGGGATGGGACATGGATGGGACATGGATGGGACATGGATGGGAGGGGGACATGGATGGGACGGGGATGGGATATGGATGGGATGGCGATGGGACATGGAAGGGACATGGATGGGATGGGGATGGGACATGGATGGGAGGGGGACATGGATGGGACGGGGATGGGATATGGATGGGACGGGGATGGGACATGGATGGGATGGGGATGGGACATGGATGGGGACATGGATGGGACATGGATGGGACATGGATGGGATGGGGATGGGACATGGATGGGAGGGGGACATGGATGGGACGGGGATGGGATATGGATGGGACGGGGATGGGACATGGATGGGATGGGGATGGGACATGGATGGGGACATGGATGGGACATGGATGGGATGGGGATGGGATACGGATGGGACATGGATGGGACGGGGATGGGACATGGATGGGACGGGGATGGGACATGGATGGGACATGGATGGGGACATGGATGGGACATGGATGGGATATGGATGGGACATGGACGGGACATGGACGGGACATGGACGGGACATGGATAGGATGACGATGGGACATGGATGGGATGGGGATGGGACATGGATGGGGACATGGATGGGACATGGATGGGATGGGGATGGGACATGGATGGGACATGGATGGGACATGGATGGGATGGGGATGGGACATGGATGGGGACATGGATGGGACATGGATGGGATGGGGATGGGATACGGATGGGACATGGATGGGACGGGGATGGGACATGGATGGGACGGGGATGGGACATGGATGGGACATGGATGGGGACATGGATGGGACATGGATGGGATATGGATGGGACATGGACGGGACATGGACGGGACATGGACGGGACATGGATAGGATGACGATGGGACATGGATGGGATGGGGATGGGATACGGATGGGACATGGATGGGATGGGGATGGGACATGGATGGGGACATGGATGGGACATGGATGCGATGGGGATGGGATATGGATGGGATGGGGATGGGATATGGATGGGACATGGATGGGACATGGATGGGATGGGGATGGGACATGGATGGGGACATGGATGGGACATGGATGGGATGGGGATGGGATATGGATGGGATGGGGATGGGATATGGATGGGACATGGATGGGACATGGATGGGATGGGGATGGGACGGGGATGGGACGGGGATGGGACATGGATGGGACATGGATGGGACGGGGATGGGACATGGATGGGATGGAGATGGGGTGGGGATGGAACATGGATGGGACATGGGGTGGGAACACAAACGGGGTCACAGAAGGAGACGGCAGTTGGGGATCCGGATACCACCCGCACCCCCCACGTCCCGGAGTTGGGGTCCTGACGTCGGGGACGGGGACAGATGTGGGGACGTGGGGCCACGGGGACGCGGTGCCAATGGTGGTCCCCGTCCGCAGGCTGCCCCCCAGGGCCCGTCCCCGTCCCCATGGCGGCTCCGTCCTGCCCGGCCCTACTGGCCGCCTGCCTGGCGCTGGCGCTGGGGACAGCGGGTGAGCGGGGACGTGGGGGGCAACGGGGGGGGCGGGGGGACAACGGCGGGGTGGGGGACACCGGGAATCGGGGACACAAAGGGATGGGGGACATGGGGATGGGACTTCAAAGGGTGGAGACCCCAAGAAATGGGGACATGGGGATGGGGACTCCAAAGGTTGGGGACGTTGGGGTGGGGACCCCAAAGGTTGGGGACATTGGGATGGGGACGAAGGGATGGGGACCCCAAGAAAGGGAGACACTGAGTATGGGGTCGGCATTGGGATGGAGAACTCAAGGAACGGGGACCTGGAGGGATGGGGACCCCAAGAAATGGGGACCTGGAGGGATGGAGACTTTGGGATGGAGACCCCGAAGTTTGGGAAGATTTGGATGGGGACCCCAAGAAACGGGGACACTGAGGATGGGACCCCAAGAAATGGGGACCTGGAGGGATGGGGACATTGGGGTGGGATAATGGGATGGGGACACTAAGAAACTGAGATGGAGATATGGGGACCCCAAAGGTTGGGGACATCGGGATGGGGACCCCAAAGGTTGGGGACATTGGGGTGGGGATGGGTACACTGGAACCCCGATATTTGGGAACATTGGGATGGGGATGGGTACACAGGAACCCCAATTGGGATGGAGATGGAGAACCCAAAGGTTGGGGACATTGCGGTGGGGACACGGGGACCCCAGTGGTTGGGGATGTTGGGGTGGGGACATGGGAACCCCAATCGTTGGGGATATTGGGATGGAGATGGGTACACCGGAACCCTGATATTTGGGAACATTGGGATTGGGATGGGTACACGGGAACCCCAACTGGGATGGAGATGGAGATACAGAGAACCCAATGTTGGGGATGTTGGGGTGGGAACATGGGAGCCCCAATGGTTGGGGACGTTGGGGTGGGGACATGGGAACCCCAATGGTTGGGGACATTGGGGTGGGGACATGGGGACCCAAATGGTTGGGGATGTGGGGGTGGGAACATGGGAACCCCAATGGTTGCGGACATTGGGATGGGTACATCGGAACCCCAATATTTGGAAATGTTGGGATGGGGATGGGTACACGGGACCCCAACTGGGATGGAGATGGAGATATGGAGAACCCAATGTTGGGGATGTTGGGGTGGGGACATGGGGACCCCAATGGCTGGGGATGTTGGGTTGGGGACATGGGGACCCCGATATTTGGGAACATTGGGATGGGGATGGGTACCCCAGAACCCCAACTGGGATGGAGATGGAGATATAGAGAACCCAATGTTGTGGACGTTGGGGTGGGGACATGGGGACCCCAATGGTTGGGGACATTGGGATGGGTACATCGGAACCCCAATATTTGGAAACGTTGGGATGGGGATGGGTACACGGGAACCCCAACAGGGATGGAGATGGAGATATAGAGAACCCAATGTTGGGGATGTTGGGGTGGGGACATGGGGACCCCAATGGTTGGGGACGTTGGGGTGGGGACATGGGGACCCTAATGATTGGGGACATTGGGGTGGGGACATGGGGACCCCAATGGTTGGGGACATTGGGGTGGGGACATGGGGACCCCAATGGTTGGGGCCATGGGGTGGGAATGGGTACACGGGAACCCCAACTGGGATGGAGATGGAGATATAGAGAACCCAATGTTGGCGACGTTGGGATGGAGATGGGGTCACGGGAACCCCGATATTTGGGTCCACGGGGTGGGGATGGGTACACGGGGTCCCCGATGGGGTCTGGAGGTGCCCGTGTCGCGGCGCAGCGCGGGACGAGGGCTGCGGGGCGCTGGGGAACGTGTTCACGGAGCTGCAGGAGAACAGCGCGCACGGCACGCTGGTGGCGCGGCTGCCGGGGGGGGGCGGCGGGGGTCCCCCGTTGCAGCTGTGCCTCGAGGGCGCCGACGCCGCGTGGTTCTACCTGGACGGGCACAGCGTGCGGCTCAACGCGTCCCACGGCCGCAGCCTGGACCGCGAGGTGCGTCCGCCCCACTGCTGTCCTATTGCCACCCCATAGCCGTCCTACAGCCTCCCCATAGCTGTCCTATAGCCACCCCATAGCCGTCCTATAGCCGTCCTACAGCCACCCTATAGCCATCCTATAGCTACCCCATAGCTGTCCCACAGCCACCCTATAGCCGTCCTATAGCCACCCCATAGCCATCATATAGCCACCCCATAGCTATCCTATAGGCATCCTACAGCCATCCTACAGCCACCCTATAGCCGTTCTATAGCTACCCCATAGCTGTCCTACAGCCTCCCCATAGCCGTCCTATAGCCACCCTATAGCCACCCCATAGCCGTCCTACAGCCACCCTATAGCCGTCCTACAGCCTCCCCATAGCCGTCCTATAGCCGTCCTACAGCCACCCTATAGCCATCCTATATCTACCCCATAGCTGTCCTATAGCCACCCCATAGCCGTCCTATAGCCATCCTACAGCCACCCTATAGCCATCCTATAGCTACCCCATAGCTGTCCTACAGCCACCCCATAGCCATCCTATAGCCATCCTACAGCCACCCTATAGCCGTCCTATAGCCACCCCATAGCCGTCCTATAGCCATCCTACAGCCACCCCATAGCCATCCTATAGCCGTCCTACAGCCACCTTATATCCATCCCGTATCAATCCTATAGCCATCCTACAGCCACCCCATAGCCGTCCTACAGCCTCCCCATAGCTGTCCTATAGCCACCCCATAGCCGTCCTATAGCCATCCTACAGCCACCCTATAGCCATCCTATAGCTACCCCATAGCTGTCCTACAGCCACCCCATAGCCGTCCTATAGCCATCCTACAGCCACCCTATAGCCGTTCTATAGCTACCCCATAGCTGTCCTACAGCCACCCCATAGCCGTCCTATAGCCATCCTACAGCCACCCTATAGCCGTTCTATAGCTACCCCATAGCTGTCCTACAGCCTCCCCATAGCTGTCCTATAGCCACCCTATAGCCACCCCATAGCCGTCCTACAGCCACCCTATAGCCGTTCTATAGCCACCCCATAGCCGTCCTATAGCCATCCTACAGCCACCCCATAGCCATCCTATAGCCACCCCATAGCCGTCCTATAGCCATCCTACAGCCACCCTATAGCCGTCCTATAGCCACCCCATAGCTGTCCTATAGCCATCCTACAGCCACCCTATAGCCATCCTATAGCCACCCCATAGCCGTCCTATAGCCATCCTATAGCCACCCTATAGCCGTCCTATAGCTACCCCATAGCTGTCCTACAGCCTCCCCATAGCTGTCCTATAGCCACCCTATAGCTACCCCATAGCTGTCCTACAGCCACCCCATAGCCGTCCTATAGCCATCCTACAGCCACCCTATAGCCATCCTATAGCTACCCCATAGCTGTCCTACAGCCACCCCATAGCCGTCCTATAGCCATCCTACAGCCACCCTATAGCCGTCCTATAGCCACCCCATAGCTGTCCTATAGGCATCCTACAGTCACCCTATAGCCGTCCTATAGCCACCCTATAGCCACCCCATAGCCATCCTACAGCCACCCTATAGCCGTCCTATAGCCACCCCATAGCTGTCCTATAGCCATCCTACAGCCACCCTATAGCCGTCCTATAGCCACCCCATAGCTGTCCTATAGCCATCCTACAGCCACCCTATAGCCGTCCTATAGCTACCCCATAGCTGTCCTACAGCCTCCCCATAGCTGTCCTACAGCCACCCTATAGCCGTCCTATAGCCACCCCATAGCCTTCCTATAGCCTTCCTACAGCCACCCCATAGCCTTCCTATAGCCTTCCTACAGCCACCCCATAGCCGTCCTATAGCCATCCTACAGCCACCCTATAGCCGTCCTATAGCCACCCCATAGCCGTCCTATAGCCATCCTACAGCCACCCCATAGCCATCCTATAGCCATCCTACAGCCACCTTATATCCATCCCGTATCAATCCTATAGCCATCCTATAGCCACCCTATAGCCATCCTACAGCCACCTTATATCCATCCCGTATCAATCCTATAGCCATCCTATAGCCACCCTATAGCCACCCCATAACCATCCTACAGCCTCCCTAAAGCCATCCTACAGCCTCCCTAAAGCCATCCTATAGCCACCCCATAGCCACCCCATAGCCACCCCGTAGCCATCCTACAGCCATCCTATAGCTGTCCTACAGCCACCCTATAGCCGTCCAATAGCCACCCCATAGCCGTCCTATAGCCATCCTACAGCCACCCCATAGCCATCCTATAGCCATCCTACAGCCACCCCATAGCCGTCCTACCACCTCCCCATAGCTGTCCAATAGCCACCCCATAGCCGTCCTATAGCCATCCCATATCAATCCTATAGCCATTCCTTATCAGTCCTATATCCATCCTATATCGATCCTAATGCCATCCTACAGCCATCCTGTATCCACCCTATATCCATCCTGTATCCATCCTACTGCCATCCTACAGCTGTCCCATATCCATCCTACTGCCGTCCTACTGCCATCCCATATCCACCCTGTATCCATCCCATATCCATCCTATAGCCGTCCTATATCCGTCCCATGTCAATCCTATATCCATCCCATATCCATCCCATATCCACCCTATATCCATCCCACCTCCATCCCACCTCCATCCCATATCCATCCCACCTCCATCCCACCTCCATCCCATATCCATCCCACCTCCATCCCACCTCCATCCCATATCCATCCCATATCCATCCCATATCCATCCCACCTCCATCCCATATCCATCCCACCTCCATCCCATATCCATCCTATATCCATCCCACCTCCATCCCATATCCATCCCATATCCATCCCACCTCCATCCCACCTCCATCCCATATCCATCCCACCTCCATCCCATATCCATCCCATATCCATCCCACCTCCATCCCATATCCATCCCACCTCCATCCCATATCCATCCCATATCCATCCCACATCCATCCCACCTCCATCCCATATCCATCCCATATCCATCCCACATCCATCCCACCTCCATCCCATATCCATCCCATATCCATCCCATATCCATCCCACATCCCCAGCACACTATGTCCCCATCCCCCCGATGTCCCCCCGGTGTCCCCCCCCATGTCCCCCCGATGTCCCCCCGGTGTCCCCCCGATGTCCCCACAATGTCCCCATTCCCGCAGGAGTTGGAGTCCCCGGTGCTGATGGTGGCCCTGATCTGCTCCGAGGACGGCTCCGCCCCGGTACGGTTCTCGTGTCCCCGTGTCCCCTGTCCCCATGTCCGCCTGTCCGCCTGTCCCCCTGTCCCCCTGTCCCCATGTCCCCATGTCCCCATGTCCCCATATCCCCATGTCCCCCTGTCCCCATGTCCCCATGTCCCCGTGTCCCCCGTCCCCATGTCCCCCTGTCCCCCTGTCCCCCTGTCCCCGTGTCCCCTGTCCCCCTGTCCCCCTGTCCCCCTGTCCCCCTGTCCCCATGTCCCTGTGTCCCCCATCCCCATGTCCCCCTGTCCCCCTGTCCCCATGTCCCCCTGTCCCCATGTCCCCCTGTCCCCATATCCCCGTGTCCCCATGTCCCCCTGTCCCCCTGTCCCCCTGTCCCCATGTCCCCATGTCCCCCGTCCCCATGTCCCCCTGTCCCCATGTCCCCATGTCCCCCAGTCCTCATGTCCCCATGTCCCCGTGTCCCCCTGTCCCCGTGTCCCCCTGTCCCCGTGTCCCCATGTCCCTGCGTCCTCCTGTCCCCCTGTCCCAATGTCCCCATGTCCCCATGTCCCCATGTCCCCGTGTCCCTCTGTCCCCCTGTCTCCCCGTCCCCCTGTCCCCCTGTCCCCCTGTCCCCATGTCCCCATGTCCCCCTGTCCCCATGTCCCCCTGTCCCCATATCCCCGTGTCCCCATGTCCCCCTGTCCCCCTGTCCCCCTGTCCCCATGTCCCCATGTCCCCCGTCCCCATGTCCCCCTGTCCCCATGTCCCCATGTCCCCCAGTCCTCATGTCCCCATGTCCCCGTGTCCCCATGTCCCCGTGTCCCCCTGTCCCCATGTCCCCATGTCCCCCAGTCCTCATGTCCCCATGTCCCCATGTCCCCATGTCCCCGTGTCCCTCTGTCCCCCTGTCTCCCCGTCCCCCTGTCCCCCTGTCCCCCTGTCCCCATGTCCCCATGTCCCCCTGTCCCCATGTCCCCCTGTCCCCATATCCCCGTGTCCCCATGTCCCCCTGTCCCCCTGTCCCCCTGTCCCCATGTCCCCATGTCCCCCGTCCCCATGTCCCCCTGTCCCCATGTCCCCATGTCCCCCAGTCCTCATGTCCCCATGTCCCCGTGTCCCCATGTCCCCGTGTCCCCCTGTCCCCGTGTCCCCCTGTCCCCATGTCCCCATGTCCCCGTGTCCCTCTGTCCCCCCGTCTCCCCGTCCCCCTGTCCCCCTGTCCCCCTGTCCCCATGTCCCCCTGTCCCCATGTCCCCCAGTCCTCATGTCCCTCTTTCCCCCCGTCCCCCTGTCCCCCTGTCCCCATGTCCCCGTGTCCCCATGTCCCCCTGTCCCCATATCCCCCTGTCCCCATGTCCCCGTGTCCCTCTGTCCCCATATCCTCCTGTCCCCCTGTCCCCATATCCCCGTGTCCCCCTGTCCCCATGTCCCCGTGTCCCTCTGTCCCTATATCCTCCTGTCCCCACGTCCCCCAGTCCTCATGTCCCCATGTCCCCTGTCCCCGTGTCCCCTTGTCCCCGTGTCCCCCATGTCCCCGTGTCCCTCTGTCCCCCTGTCCCCATGTCCCCGTGTCCCCCTGTCCCCACGTCCCCCTGTCCCCCGTCCCCATGTCCGCCTGTCCCCCTGTCCCCATGTCCCCCTGTCCCCGTGTCCGCCTGTCCCCCTGTCCCCATGTCCCCCTGTCCCCGTGTCCGCCTGTCCCCCTGTCCCCATGTCCCCCTGTCCCCGTGTCCCGCAGGTGGAGTACCGCGTCATCGTTCAGGTGCTCAATGAGAACGACAACCGCCCCCAGTTCCGCGGGGACCCCGTCCTCACCCACAGCGTCAGCGAGGTGACAAATGGGGGGGACAGGGGGACGGGGGGGGACAAATGGGGGGGGGGGGACAAGGGGACAGCGAGGTGACTGGGGGAAACTGGGGACGGTGGGGGGACAGGGGGACACAGCGTCAGTGAGGTGACCGGGGGGGCAGGGGGGGGGACAGAGGGACGTGGGGATGGGGGAGGGACAGGGGGACAGGGTGGGTGTGGGGATTGGGGGGGGACTGAGGGGGCATGGGGGGGCGGGGGGGATAGGGACAGGGTAGGTGTGGGGACGGGGGGGAACAGGGGGGGCATGGGGGGGACAGAAGGGACGGGGGGGGGACGGGGACAGGGTGGGTGTGGGGGGCACGGGATGGATGGGGGGACCGCGGGGGTGTGGGGGGGACAGTATGGATATGGGGCCGGGGGGTACGGGATAGATGTGGGGGGGTCAGGGTGGATATGTGGGGGACAGAATGGATGTGGGGGGTCAGGGCGGTTGTGGACATGGGGTGGGTGTGGGTTCTGGTGGGGACACAGGGATGGGTTTGGGGGTCCCATGTTGGTGTGTGGGGTCCTGTGCCCACATTTGGGGTCCCATGTGGGTGTGTGGGGTCCCATGTGGGTGTGTGGGGTCCCGTGCCCACATTTGGGGTCCCGTGTTGGTGTATGGGGTCCCATGTGGGTGTGTGGGGTCCCATGCCCACCTTTGGGGTCCCTTGCCAACATCTGGGGTCCCGTGCCCGTGTTTGGGGTCCCATGCCCACCTTTGGGGTCCCATGTGGGTGTGTGGGTTCCCATGCCCACATTTGGGGTCCCATGTGGGTGTGTGGGGTCCCATGTGGGTGTGTGGGGTCCCATGCCCACATTTGGGGTCCCATGTCGGTTTGTGGGGTCCCATGTGGGTGTGTGGGGTCCCATGTCAGTATTTGGGGTCTCATGTCTATATTTGGGGTCCCATGTCCGTATTTGGGGTCCTGTGTCTGTATTTGGGATCCCATGTCAGTATTCGGGGTCCCATGTCAGTATTCGGGGTCCCATGTCGGTTTGTGGGGTCCCGTGTTGGTTTGTGGGGTCCCATGTCCGTATTTGGGGTCCCATGTCGGTTTGTGGGGTCCCATGTGGGTGTGTGGGGTCCCGTGTCAGAATGTGGGGTCCCATGTGTGCGTGTGGGGTCCCATGTCTGTATTTGGGGTCCCGTGTCGGTTTGTGGGGTCCCATGTCTGTATTTGGGGTCCCATGTCCGTATTTGGGGTCCCATGTGGGTTTGTGGGGTCCCATGTGGGTGTGTGGGGTCCCATGTCAGAATTTGGGGTCCCATGTCCGTATTTGGGGTCCTGTGTCTGTATTTGGGGTCCCATGTCGGTTTGTGGGGTCCCGTGTTGGAATTTGGGGTCCCGTGTTGGTTTGTGGGGTCCCATGTCGGTTTGTGGGGTCCCATGTGGGTGTGTGGGGTCCCGTGTCAGAATGTGGGGTCCCATGTGTGCGTGTGGGGTCCCATGTCATTTGGGGTCCCGTGTCGGTTTGTGGGGTCCCATGTCTGTATTTGGGGTCCCATGTCCGTATTTGGGGTCCTGTGTCTGTATTTGGGATCCCATGTCAGTATTCGGGGTCCCATGTCGGTATTTGGGGTCCCGTGTCGGTTTGTGGGGTCCCGTGTGGGAATTTGGGGTCCCGTGTTGGAATTTGGGGTCCCGTGTGGGAATTTGGGGTCCCGTGTGGGAATTTGGGGTGCCATGTGTGTGTGCGTGGCGGTGCAGTTGGTGGCGGTGCACTCGGTGCTGTTCAGCGCTCAGGCGGAGGACGCGGACGGGGACACTCTGATGTACGTCATCGACGCCACCTCGGTGCGTGCGGGGGGGCGGGAAGTGTCCCCAACGTGTCCCCAACGTGTCCCCAAAGTGTCCCCAATGTGTCCCCAAAGTGATCACAATGTGTCCCCAAAATGTCCCCAACGTGTCCCCAAAGTGTCCCCAAAGTGTCCCCAAAGTGTCCCCAACGTGACCCCAAAGTGATCACAACGTGTCCCCAAAATGTCCCCAAAGTGTCCCCAAAGTGTCCCAAAGTGTCCCCAATGTGTCCCCAAAGTGATCACAACGTGTCCCCAAAATGTCCCCAACGTGTCCCCAAAGTGTCCCCAATGTGACCCCAAAGTGATCACAACGTGTCCCCAACGTGTCCCCAAAGTGTCCCCAACGTGTCCCCAACGTGTCCCCAAAGTGTCCCCAATGTGTCCCCAAAGTGATCACAACGTGTCCCCAAAATGTCCCCAACGTGTCCCCAAAGTGTCCCAACGTGTCCCCAAAGTGTCCCCAACGTGACCCCAAAGTGATCACAACGTGTCCCCAACGTGTCCCCAAAATGTCCCCAACGTGTCCCCAAAGTGTCCCCAATGTGTCCCCAAAGTGATCAAAACGTGTCCCCAAAATGTCCCCAACGTGTCCCCAAAGTGTCCCCAAAGTGTCCCCAACGTGTCCCAAAGTGTCCCCAAAGTGATCACAACGTGTCCCCAACGTGTCCCCAAAATGTCCCCAACGTGTCCCCAAAGTGTCCCCAAAGTGTCCCCAACGTGTCCCCAAAATGTCCCCAACGTGTCCCCAAAGTGTCCCCAACGTGACCCCGAAGTGATCACGTGTCCCCAACGTGTCCCCAAAATGTCCCCAAAGTGTCCCCAAAGTGTCCCCAATGTGTCCCCAAAGTGATCACAACGTGTCCCCAAAATGTCCCCAACGTGTCCCCAAAGTGTCCCCAAAGTGTCCCCAACGTGTCCCCAAAGTGTCCCCAAAGTGATCACAACGTGTCCCCAACGTGTCCCCAAAGTGTCCCCAACGTGTCCCCAACGTGACCCCAAAGTGATCACAACGTGTCCCCAACATGTCCCCAAAGTGTCCCCAAAGTGTCCCCAAAGTGATCACAAACGTGTCCCCAACGTGTCCCCAAAGTGTCCCCAATGTGTCCCCAAAGTGACCCCAACATGTCCCCAAAATGTCCCCAACGTGTCCCCAAAGTGACCCCAACATGTCCCCAGTGTGTCCTCAAGTGTCCCCAAAGAGTCCCCAACGTGTCCCCAAAATGTCCCCAACGTGTCCCCAAAGTGTCCCCAATGTGTCCCCAAAGTGATCACAACGTGTCCCCAAAATGTCCCCAACGTGTCCCCAAAGTGTCCCCAAAGTGATCACAATGTGTCCCCAACCTGTCCCCAATGTGTCCCCAAAGTGACCCCAACATGTCCCCAAATGTCCCCAACGTGTCCCCAATGTGTCCCCAACGTGTCCCCAACGTGTCCCCAATGTGTCCCCAAAGTGATCACAAGGTGTCCCCAAAATGTCCCCAACGTGTCCCCAGTGTCCCCAACGTGTCCCCAATGTGTCCCCAACGTGTCCCCAACATGTCCCCAACGTAACCGCAAAGTGATCACAACGTGTCCCCAAAGCGTCCCCAACGTGTCCCCAAAGTGTCCCCAAAGTGACCCCAACATGTCCCCAGTGTGTCCTCAAGTGTCCCCAAAGAGTCCCCAACGTGTCCCCAAAATGTCCCAACGTGTCCCCAACGTGTCCCCAACGTGTCCCCAACGTGTCCCCAAAATGTCCCCAACGTGTCCCCAACATGTCCCCAAAGTGTCCCCAATGTGTCCCCAAAGTGATCACAACGTGTCCCCAAAATGTCCCCAACGTGTCCCCAAAGTGATCACAATGTGTCCCCAAAGTGTCCCCAAAGTGTCCCCAATGTGTCCCCAAAGTGTCCCCAAAATGTCCCCAAAGTGATCACGTGTCCCCAACGTGTCCCCAATGTGTCCTCAAAATGTCCCCAACATGTCCCAGTGTGTCCTCAAAGTGTCCCAAAGTGTCCCCAACGTGTCCCCAACGTGTCCCCAAAATGTCCCCAACGTGTCCCCAACGTGTCCCCAACGTGTCCCCAAAATGTCCCCAACGTGTCCCCAAAGTGTCCCCAAAGTGACCCCAACATGTCCCCAAAATGTCCCCAATGTGTCCCCAACGTGTCCCAAAATGTCCCCAAAGTGATCACGTGTCCCCAACGTGTCCCCAATGTGTCCTCAAAATGTCCCCAACATGTCCCCAGTGTGTCCTCAAAGTGTCCCCAAAGTGTCCCCAACGTGTCCCCAACGTGTCCCCAAAATGTCCCCAACGTGTCCCCAACGTGTCCCCAAGTGTCCCCAAAGTGTCCCCAACATGTCCCCAAGGTGTCCCCAAAATGTCCCCAACGTGTCCCCAAAATGTCCCCAAAGTGTCCCCAAAGTGTCCCCAAAATGTCCCCAACATGTCCCCAAAATGTCCCCAACATGACCCCAAAGTGTCCCCAACGTGTCCCCAACGTGTTCCCAAAGTGTCCCCAAAGTGTCCCCAAAGTGATCACAACGTGTCCCCAACGTGTCCCCAACGTGTCCCGTACGTGTCCCCACTGTGCCCCCAAAGTATCCCAACAATTCCCCTAAGTGTCACCAGAGTGTCCTCAGTGTCCCAAATGTGTCCCTTCCACGTCCCCCCCCGTGTCCCCCCATGTCCCACTGTCCCCATGTTGTGTCCTGATGTCCTCGGTGTTCCCGATGTCCCCATGTCCCCTCTTGTCCCCATGTCCCCGTGTCCCCATGTCCCCGTGTCCCCGTGTCCCCGTGTCCCATGTTCCCCTGTCCCCATATCCCCCTGTCCCCCTGTCCCTGTGTCCCCCTGTCCCATGTCCCCCTGTCCCTGTGTCCCCGTGACCCCCTGTCCCCGTGTCCCTCCGTCCCCATGTTCCCCTGTCCCCATGTCCCCATGTCCCCGTGTCCCTCTGTCCCCCCGTCCCCATGTCCCCATGTCCCCCATGTTTCCATATCCCCATGTCCCCATGTCCCCGTGTCCCTCTGTCCCCACGTCCCATGTCCCCTGTCCCTGTGTCCCCGTGTCCCCCTGTCCCCGTGTCCCTCTGTCCCCCCATACCCCCATCCCCCCGTCCCCCTGACCCATGTCCCCCCTGTCCCCCTGTCCCCCTGTCCCCGTGTCCCCATGTCCCCTGTCCCCATGTCCCCCTGTCCCGCTGTCCCCATATCCCCATGTCCCCATGTCCCCGTGTCCCCGTGTCCCCCTGTCCCTGTGTCCCCGTGTCCCCCTGTCCCCGTTAGTTACCCTCTTCCTCTGTCCCCCCATCCCCCCATCCCCCCGTCCCCCTGTCCCCCTGTCCCCATGTCCCCCCTGTCCCCCTGTCCCCATGTCCCCCGTGTCCCTCAGTCCCCATGTCCCCATGTCCCCATCCCCCCCATCCCACCCCCGTCCCCCTGTCCCTGTGTCCCTCTGTCCCCTCAACCCCATGTCCCCCTGTCCCCCCGTCGCCCTGTCCCCGTGTCCCCATGTCCGTCTGTCCCTGACGTGCCTCCGTTGTGCAGCCGGACGCGCGGTTCTTCCGCATGGACCTCCCGAACAGCGGCCGTGTGCTCCTGGCGCGGCCGTTGGACTTCGAGAGCCGCCCCGAGCTGGAGCTGGTGCTGGCGGCCGTGGTGAGCAGCGCGGGGGCACGGGGTGACCCCAGGGGGACCCCAAAGGGACCCCAAAGGGTGACCCCAAAGTGACCCCGAAGGGTGGCCACATAGTGACCCCAAAGGGTGGCCCCATAGTGACCCCAAAGGGTGACCCCAAAGGGACCCCAAAGGGTGACCCCAAAGGGAACCCAAAGGGTGACTCCATAGTGATCCAAAAGAGACCCCAAAGGGGAACCCCATAGTGACCCCAAAGGGTGACCCCAAAGTGACCCCGAAGGGTGACCCCATAGTGATCCCAAAGGGACCCCAAAGGGGGACCCCATAGTGACCCCAAAGGGTGACCCCAAAGTGACCCCAAAGGGTGACCCCATAGTGATCCCAAAGGGACCCCAAAGGGGGACCCCATAGTGACCCCAAAGGGTGACCCCAAAGTGACCCCAAAGGGTGACTCCATAGTGATCCAAAAGAGACCCCAAATGGGGACCCAAAGGACCCCAAAGGGGGACCCCATAGTGATCCCAAAGGGTGACCCCAAAGTGACCTCAAAGGGTGACTCCATAGTGATCCAGAAGAGACCCCAAAGGGGGACCCCAAAGGGACCCCAAAGGGTGACCCCAAAGGGAACCCGAAGGGTGACTCCATAGTGATCCAAAAGAGACCCCAAAGGGGGACCCCATAGTGACCCCAAAGGGTGATCCCAAAGTGACCCCAAAGGGTGACCCCAAGGGAACCCGAAGGGATCCCAAAGGCAGACCCAAAAGGGACCCGAAAGGGACCCCGAAGGGACCCCGAAGGGTGACCCCATAGTGATCCCAAAGGGACCCCAAAGGGTGACCCCAAAGTGACCCCAAAGGGTGACTCCATAGTGATCCCAAAGGTGACCCAAAAGGGACACCAAAAGGGGACCCCAAATTGACCCCAAAGGGTGACCCCATAGTGACCCCAAAGTGACCCCAAAGGGTGACGCCATAGTGATCCCAAAGGGTGACCCCAAATTGACCCCAAAGGGACACCAAAAGGGGACCCCAAAGTGACCCCAAAGGGTGACCCCATAGTGATCCCAAAGGGACCCCAAAGGGTGACCCCAAAGTGACCCAAAGGGTGACGCCATAGTGATCCCAAAGGGTGACCCCAAAGTGACCCCAATGGGTGACCCCAAAGGGAACCCGAAGGGTGACCCCATAGTGATCCCAAAGGGACCCCAAAGGGGGACCCCATAGTGACCCCAAAGGGTGACCCCAAAGTGACCCCAAAGGGTGACTCCATAGTGATCCAAAAGAGACCCCAAATGGGGACCCCAAAGGGACCCCAAAGGGGGACCCCATAGTGACCCCAAAGGGTGACCCCAAAGTGACCTCAAAGGGTGACTCCATAGTGATCCAGAAGAGACCCCAAAGGGGGACCCCAAAGGGACCCCAAAGGGTGACCCCAAAGTGACCCCGAAGGGTGACCCCATAGTGATCCCAAAGGGACCCCAAAGGGTGACCCCAAAGTGACCCCGAAGGGTGGCCACATAGATACCCCAAAGGGTGGCCCCATAGTGATCCCAAAGGGTGACCCCAAAGTGACCCCAAAGGGTGACTCCATAGTGATCCAAAAGAGACCCCAAAGGGGGACCCCAAAGGGACCCCAAAGGGTGACCCCAAAGTGACCCCGAAGGGTGACCCCATAGTGATCCCAAAGGGACCCCAAAGGGGGACCCCATAGTGACCCCAAAGGGTGACCCCAAAGTGACCCCGAAGGGTGACCCCATAGTGATCCCAAAGGGACCCCAAAGGGGGACCCCATAGTGACCCCAAAGGGTGACTCCATAGTGATCCAAAAGAGACCCCAAAGGGGGACCCCAAAGGGACCCCAAAGGGGGACCCCATAGTGACCCCAAAGGGTGACTCCATAGTGATCCAAAAGAGACCCCAAAGGGTGACCCCAAAGTGACCCCGAAGGGTGACCCCAAAGTGATCCCAAAGGGACCCCAAAGGGGGACCCCATAGTGACCCCAAAGGGTGACCCCAAAGTGACCCCGAAGGGTGACCCCAAAGGGAACCCGAAGGGATCCCAAAGGCAGACCCAAAAGGGACCCGAAAGGGACCCCGAAGGGACCCCAAAGGGTGACCCCAAAGTGACCCCGAAGGGTGACCCCATAGTGATCCCAAAGGGACCCCAAAGGGGGACCACATAGTGACCCCAAAGGGTGACCCCAAAGTGACCCCAAAGGGTGACTCCATAGTGATCCAAAAGAGACCCCAAATGGGGACCCCAAAGGGACCCCAAAGGGGGACCCCATAGTGACCCCAAAGGGTGACCCCAAAGTGACCTCAAAGGGTGACTCCATAGTGATCCAGAAGAGACCCCAAAGGGGGACCCCAAAGGGACCCCAAAGGGTGACCCCAAAGGGAACCCGAAGGGTGACTCCATAGTGATCCAAAAGAGACCCCAAAGGGGGACCCCATAGTGACCCCAAAGGGTGATCCCAAAGTGACCCCAAAGGGTGACCCCAAAGGGAACCCGAAGGGATCCCAAAGGCAGACCCAAAAGGGACCCGAAAGGGACCCCGAAGGGACCCCCGAAGGGTGACCCCATAGTGATCCCAAAGGGACCCCAAAGGGTGACCCCAAAGTGACCCCAAAGGGTGACTCCATAGTGATCCCAAAGGGTGACCCCAAAGGGACACCAAAAGGGGACCCCAAATTGACCCCAAAGGGTGACCCCATAGTGACCCCAAAGTGACCCCAAAGGGTGACGCCATAGTGATCCCAAAGGGTGACCCCAAATTGACCCCAAAGGGACACCAAAAGGGGACCCCAAAGTGACCCCAAAGGGTGACCCCATAGTGATCCCAAAGGGACCCCAAAGGGTGACCCCAAAGTGACCCAAAGGGTGACGCCATAGTGATCCCAAAGGGTGACCCCAAAGTGACCCCAATGGGTGACTCCATAGTGATCCAAAAGAGACCCCAAAGGGTGACCCCAAAGGGACCCCAAAGGGTGACCCCAAAGGGAACCCAAAGGGTGACCCCATAGTGATCCCAAAGGGACCCCAAAGGGTGACCCCAAAGTGACCCCAAAGGGTGACTCCATAGTGATCCCAAAGGGTGACCCCAAAGTGACCCCAAAGGGACACCAAAAGGGGACCCCAAATTGACCCCAAAGGGTGACCCCATAGTGATCCCAAAGGGTGACCCCAAAGTGATCCCAAAGGGTGACCCCATAGTGATCCAAAAGAGAACCCCAAAGGGTTACGACATAGTGATCCCAAAGGGACCCCAAAA
>JAUPFR010000432.1:0-21886 GCA_036925125.1 Oreortyx pictus | reverse complement strand
AACTGGGGGGAATGGGAGGGAATGGGGGGAGTGGGAGGGAATGGGGGGAGTGTGGGGACTGGGGGGACTGGGAGGGAATGGGGGGAGTGGGAGGGAATGGGAGGGGAGTGTGGGGACTGGGGGATCTGGGGGGACTGGGGGGGAACTGGGAGGGACTGGGGGGACTGGGAGGGAATGGGGGGAGTGTGGGGACTGGGGGGACTGGGGGGGACTGGGAGGACTGGGGGAATTGGGAGGGACTGGGAGGGATATGGGGGGAGTGGGAGGGAATGGGGGGAGTGTGGGGACTGGGGGGGACTGGGGGGAATGGGAGGGAATGGGGGGAGTGTGTGGACTGGGGGGAACTGGGGGGAATGGGAGGGAATGGGGGAGTGTGGGGACTGGGGGGACTGGGGGGACTGGGAGGGACTGGGGGGACTGGGGGAACTGGGGGGAATGGGAGGGAATGGGGGAGTGGGAGGGAATGGGGGGAGTGTGGGGACTGGGGGGACTGGGAGGGAATGGGGGGAGTGGGAGGGAATGGGGGGAGTGTGGGGACTGGGGGATCTGGGGGGACTGGGGGGAACTGGAGGGACTGGGGGACTGGGAGGGAATGGGGGGAGTGTGGGGACTGGGGGGACTGGGGGGACTGGGAGGACTGGGGGAATTGGGAGGGACTGGGAGGGAATGGGGGGAGTGGGAGGGAATGGGGGGAGTGTGGGGACTGGGGGGGACTGGGGGGAATGGGAGGGAATGGGGGGAGTGTGGGGACTGGGGGGACTGGGGGGACTGGGGGGGACTGGGGGACTGGGGGGGAATGGGGGGACTGGGGGGACTGGGAGGGAATGGGGGGACTGGGGGGAGTGGGGGGAGTGTGGGGACTGGGGGGACTTGGAGGAATGGGGGGACTGGGGGGACTGGGGGGAGTGGGGGGAGTGTGGAGACTGGGGGGACTGGGGGGACTGCGGGGACTGGGGGGACTGGGGGGAGTGTGGAGACTGGGGGGACTGGGGGGACTGGGGGGACTGGGGGAATGGGAGGGAATGGGGGGAGTGGGAGGGAATGGGGGGGAATGTGGGGACTGGGGGGACGGGGGACTGGGAGGACTAGGGGGAACTGGGAGGGACTGGGAGGGAATGGGGGGAGTGGGAGGGAATGGGGGGAGTGTGGGGGACTGGGGGGACTGGGGGGACTGGGGGGGACTGGGGGGACTGGGGGGAGTGGGGGGAGTGTGGAGACTGGGGGAACTGGGGGGACTGGGGGGAATGGGAGGGAATGGGGGGGAGTGGGAGGGAATGGGGGGAATGTGGGGACTGGGGGGACGGGGGACTGGGAGGACTGGGGGGACTGGGAGGGACTGGGAGGGAATGGGGGGAGTGGGAGGGAATGGGGGGAGTGTGGGGACTGGGGGGACTGGGGGGACTGGGGGGGACTGGGGGGGACTGGGGGGGAATGGGGGGGACTGGGGGGGACTGGGGGGACTGGGGGGACTGGGGGGACTGGGAGGGAATGGGGGGGACTGGGGGGAATGGGGGGACTGGGGGGAGTGTGGAGACTGGGGGGACTGGGGGGACTGGGGGGAACTGGGAGGGAATGGGGGGAGTGGGAGGGAATGGGGGGAGTGTGGGGGACTGGGGGGACTGGGGGGAATGGGAGGGAATGGGGGGAGTGGGACGGAATGGGGGGAGTGGGAGAGAATGGGGATAGTGTGGGGACTGGGGGGGACTGGTGGGACTGGGAGGGACTGGGGGGACTGGGGGGAACTGGGAGGGACTGGGAGTGAATGGGGGGAGTGGGAGGGAATGGGGGGAGTGTGGGGACTGGGGGGACTGGGAGGACTGGGGGAAACTGGGAGGGACTGGGGGGACTGGGAGGGAATGGGGGGAGTGGGAGGGAATGGGGGGAGTGTGGGGACTGGGGGGACTGGTGGGACTGGGGTGGGACTGGGGGGGAGTGGGGGGAGTGGGGGGAGTGTGGAGACTGGGGGGACTGGTGGGACTGTGGGGACTGGGGGAACTGGGGGGAGTGTGGAGACTGGGGGGACTGGGGGGACTGCGGGGACTGGGGGACTGGGGGGGAGGTGGGGGGAATGGGAGGGAATGGGGGGGAATGGGGGGACTGGGGGGAACTGGGGGGAATGGGGGGACTGGGGGGGAATGGGGGGACTGGGGGGAACTGGGGGGGAATGGGGGGAGTGTGGAGACTGGGGGGACTGGGGGGAATGGGGGGACTGGGGGGACTGGGGGGGAGTGGGGGGGACTGGGAGGGAATGGGGGGACTGGGGGGACTGGGGGGAATGGGGGGACTGGGGGGACTGGGGGGAGTGGGGGGAGTGTGGAGACTGGGGGGACTGGTGGGACTGCGGGGACTGGGGGGACTGGGGGGACTGGGGGGAGTGTGGAGACTGGGGGGACTGGGGGGACTGGGAGGGACTGGGGGGACTGGGGGACTGGGGGGGAATGGGGGGGACTGGGGGAACTGGGGGGACTGGGGGGGAGTGGGGGGACTGGGGGGAATGGGGGGACTGGGGCGAACTGGGGGGAATGGGGGGGACTGGGGGGACTGGGGGGACTGGGAGGACTGGGGGAACTGGGAGGGACTGGGAGGGAATGGGGAAGTGGGAGGGAATGGGGGGACTGGGGGGACTGGGGGGAGTGGGGGGAGTGTGGAGACTGGGGGGGACTGGGGGAACTGGGGGGAATGGGAGGGAATGGGGGGAGTGTGGGGACTGCGGGCACTGGGGGGACTGGGGGGGACTGGGGGGAACTGGGAGGGACTGGGAGGGAATGGGGGGAGTGGGAGGGAATGGGGGGAGTGTGGGGACTGGGGGGGACTGGGGGGAATGGGAGGGAATGGGGGACTGGGAGGGAATGGGGGGACTGGGGGGACTGGGGGGAATGGGAGGGAATGGGGGGGAGTGGGAGGGAATGGGGGGGAGTGTGGGGACTGGGGGGGACTGGGGGGACTGGGGGGGACTGGGGGGACTGGGAGGGAATGGGGGGACTGGGGGGACTGGGAGGGACTGGGGGGGGACTGGGGGAACTGGGGGGAATGGGAGGGAATGGGGGGAGTGGAGGGAATGGGGGGAGTGTGGGGGACTGGGGGGACTGGGGGGAACTGTGGGGACTGCGGGGACTGGGGGGACTGGGGGGAGTGGGGGAACTGGGGGGAATGGGGGGAATGGGGGGAGTGGGAGGGAATGGGGGGGAGTGTGGGGACTGGGGGGACTGGGAGGGAATGGGGGGACTGGGGGGACTGGGGGGGAATGAGGGGACTGGGGGGAACTGGGGGGACTGGGAGGGAATGGGGGGACTGGGGGGACTGGAAGGAACTGGGGGGACGGGGGACTGGGAGGGAATGGGAGGGAAGTGGGAGGGAGGGGGGGGGACTGGGGGGGAATGGGGGGACTGGGAGGGACTGGGGGAGTGTGGAGACTGGGGGGACTGGGGGGACTGGAAGGAACTGGGGGGACGGGGGACTGGGGGGAATGGAAGGGACTGGTGGGGACTGGGGGGGAGTGTCGTAACTGGGGGGACTGGGAGCAGTGGGGGGATTGGGGGAGCTGGGAGCACTGGGGACAATGGGGTCAGTGGGGGTGTTACGGGGTCAGTGGGGCGCTATGGGGTCAGTGGGGTGTTATGGGGTCAGTGGGGCGCTATGGGGTCAGTGGGGGTGTTATGGGGTCAGTGGGGGCGTTATGGGGTCAGTGGGGCGCTATGGGGTCAGTGGGGTGTTATGGGGTCAGTGGGGGCGCTATGGGGTCAGTGGGTGTTATGGGTCAGTGGGGGCGCTATGGGGTCAGTGGGGGGTGTTATGGGGCCAGTGGGGCGCTATGGGGTCATTGGGGTGTTATGGGGTCAGTGGGGGCGCTATGGGGTCAGTGGGGTGTTATGGGGTCAGTGGGGGCGTTATGGGTCAGTGGGGGTGTTATGGGGTCAGTGGGGTGTTATGGGGTCAGTGGGGCGCTATGGGGTCAGTGGGCTATTATGGGGTCAGTGGGGGTGTTATGGGGTCAGTGGGGGCGTTATGGGGTCAGTGGGGCGCTATGCGGGTCAGTGGGGTTGTTACGGGGTCAGTGGGGTGTTATGGGGTCAGTGGGGGTGTTACGGGGTCAGTGGGGTGTTATGGGGTCAGTTGGGCACTATGGGGTCAGTGGGCTGTTGTGGGGTCAGTGGGGGTGTTATGGGGTCAGTGGGGGCGCTATGGGGTCAGTGGGGTGTTATGGGGTCAGTGGGGGCGTTATGGGGTCAGTGGGGCGCTATGGGGTCAGTGGGGTGTTATGGGGTCAGTGGGGGCGCTATGGGGTCAGTGGGGTGTTATGGGGGTCAGTGGGGGCGTTATGGGGTCAGTGGGGTGTTATGGGGTCAGTGGGGTGTTATGGGTCAGTGGGGGCGCTATGGGGTCAGTGGGGGTGTTATGGGGCCAGTGGGGCGCTATGGGGTCAGTGGGGGTGTTATGGGGTCAGTGGGGGCGCTATGGGGTCAGTGGGGTGTTATGGGGTCAGTGGGGGCGTTATGGGGTCAGTGGGGTGTTATGGGGTCAGTGGGGTGTTATGGGGTCAGTGGGGGCGCTATGGGGTCAGTGGGGGTGTTATGGGGTCAGTGGGGCGCTATGGGGTCAGTGGGCTGTTATGGGGTCAGTGGGGGCGTTATGGGGTCACGGTGGCGGCGTTGTCCCGTCCGCAGTTCTATGGGGACTTTGGGGACATCATAAAGGAGACTTTGGTCACCATGCGGCGCCATGGACAGAGCGGAAGTGGGCGCGCACCGTTCTGCTCAGCATGCAGCAGGTCCCCACCCCACAACCCGACCCCATAACTGACCCCATAACCCGACCCCATAACCCGACCCCATAACCGACCCCATAACCAGTCCCCATAACCCGACCCCACAACCCGACCCCATAACCGACCCCATAACCGACCCCATAACCTGATCCCACAACCCGACCCCATAACCAGACCCCATAACCTGACCCCACAACCCGACCCCACAACCTGACCCCATAACCCGACCCCATAACCGACCCCATAACCCGACCCCACAACCCGACCCCATAACCGACCCCATAACCAGTCTCCATAACCCAACCCCATAACCTGATCCCACAACCAGACCCCATAACCAGACCCCGTAACCCAACCCCATAACCAACCATATAACCAGACCCCATAACCCGACCCCACAACCCGACCCCACAACCCGACCCCACAACCCGACTCCATAACTGATCCCATAACCCGACCCCATAACCGACCCCACAACCCGACCCCACAACCCGACCCCATAACCAGACCCCACAACCCGACCCCACAACCCGACCCCATAACCGACCCCATAAACCCAACCCTATAACCCCGCCCCTTACCACATAGCCCCGCCCCTGACCTCTGGCCCCGCCCCCTGCTCACATGTCTCCACCCCCCTCAGCCCTTGCCCCGCCCCCTCAGCCCTTGCCCCACCCCCCTGCTCACCCGACTCCGCCCCCTGACCACTGGCCCCGCCCCCTGACCACATGTCTCCACCCCTCCCTGTGCCCTTGCCCCTCCCCCTGCTCACACGACTCCGCCCCCTGGCCACTGGCCCCGCCCCCTGCTCACATGTCTCCACCCCCCCGAGCCCTTGCCCCGCCCCCTGACCACATGACCCCGCCCCCTGCTCACCCGACTCCGCCCCCTGACCACTGGCCCCGCCCCCTGACCACATGACCCAACCCCATAACCCCATAACCCCGACCCCAAGATCCCAGACCCCATAACCCCCTGACCCCTGTGACCCCTGTGACCCCTGTGACCCCTGTGACCCCTGTGACCCCTGTGACCCCTGGACCCCTTGACCCCGCTGCCCCCCTGCCCCTCCGGCAGCTGATGGAGGAGCAGCTGTTGGAGCACGGCCCCGACCTGAGGGGGATCTCGTCCTTCGGGGCGCTGCGGGATTTGGGGCGCAGAATGGCGCTGCACTTCGGGCCCCGACCCCACACGCACCGCACCGAACTGCTGCGCCTGCACCGGTGCTGCGGGGTCGGGGTTGTGGGGTCGGGGTTGTGGGGTCAGGGTTATGGGGTCAGGGTTATGACGTCTGGGGTTATGAGGTTCGGGTTATGGGGCCAGGGGTTATGGGGTCAGGAGCATGGGATCGGGGACATGGGGTTAGGGTTATGGGGTCAGAGGTTATGGGGTCTGGGTTAAAGGGTTGGGGACGTGGGGTCGGGGTTATGGGGCCAGGGGTTATGGGGTCAGGGACATGGGGTTGGGGGTGTGGGATCAGGGTTTATGGGGTCAGGGTTATGGGGCCAGGGGTTATGGGGTCAGGGTTATGAGGTTCGGGTTATGGGGCCAGGGGTTATGGGGTCAGGAGCATGGGATCGGGGACATGGGGTTAGGGTTATGGGGTCAGAGGTTATGGGGTCTGGGTTAAGGGGTTGGGGACGTGGGGTCGGGGTTATGGGGCCAGGGGTTATGGGGTCAGGGACATGGGGTTGGGGGTGTGGGATCAGGGTTATGGGGTCAGGGTTATGGGGCCAGGGGTTATGGGGTCAGGGTTATGAGGTTCGGGTTATGGGGCCAGGGGTTATGGGGTCAGGAGCATGGGATCGGGGACGTGGGGTTAGGGTTATGGGGTCAGAGGTTATGGGGTCAGAGGTTATGGGGTCAGGGTTATGGGGCCAGGGGTTATGGGGTCAGGGACATGGGGTTGGGGGTGTGGGATCAGGGTTATGGGGTCAGGGTTATGGGGCCAGGGGTTATGGGGTCAGGGTTATGAGGTTCGGGTTATGGGGCCAGGGGTTATGGGGTCAGGAGCATGGGATCGGGGACATGGGGTTAGGGTTATGGGGTCAGAGGTTATGGGGTCTGGGTTAAGGGGTTGGGGGCGTGGGGTCGGGGTTATGGGGCCAGGGGTTATGGGGTCAGGGACATGGGGTTGGGGGCGTGGGATCAGGGTTATGGGGTTGGGGACATGGGGTCGGGGTTATGGGGTCTGGGGGTGTGGGGTCAGGGTTATGGGGCCAGGGGTTATGGGGTCAGGGACATGGGGTTGGGGATGTGGGGTCGGGGTTATGGGGTCAGGGTTATGGGGTCGGGGGTTATGGGGTCAGGGTTATGGGGACGGAATTATGGGAGCAGGGTAATGGGTTCGGGGTTATGGGGCTTGGGGGTGTGGGATCAGGGTTATGGGGTCGGGGGTTATGGGGTCGGGGGTAAGGGGGTCAGGGGTTTTGGGGTCAGGGTTATGGAGTCGGGGTTATGGGGCCAGGGGTTATGGGGTCAGGGTTATGGGGCCAGTGGTTATGGGGTCAGCGTGATGAAATGGGGTGGGGTTTGTGGGGTTTGGGGGGGTCAGGGAACTGTGGGGTGGGGGTGTTATGGGATTCAGTGGGGTTGTTGGGTCGGAGGAGGTTATGGGATTGGAGGGGGGAAATGGGTTTAGGGGTTACGTGGTTTGTGGGGTCAGAGGGTGGAAATGGGGTTGGGGTTTGGGGGATGGTAATGGGGTTTGGGAGGTTACGGGGTTCGGGGGGGGGGGGGGGGAAGGAGGGGGACTGTGAGGGGTTATTCTGTGGGGTTTGGGGTTCTGGGGTCTGACCCCTTCCCCGCCCTATAGGGACGGCATCGCCTTTGCCCTACAGGAGGGCCCGGAGGAGGGGCCCGGGGGGGCCCCCCTCTATCTTCCCTTCCTGGAGGTGCTCAGCGAGTTCTCCCCCCGACTGCTGCGCCCCGACCGCGCCCTCATGTGAGCGGGGTACAGGGGGTGGGTAAGGGGTCCTTACGGGGTCTTTATAGGGTCCTTATGGGGGATCTGGGGTCCGTAAGGGGTCCCTGTGGGGCATTTGGGGTCCTTATGGAGGATCTGGGGTCCGTAAGGGGTCCCTGTGGGGCATTTGGGGGCCTTATGGGGGATCTGGGGTCCGTAAGGGGTCCCTGTGGGGCATTTGGGGTCCTTATGGGGGATCTGGGGTCCGTAAGGGGTCCCTGTGGGGCATTTGGGGGCCTTATGGGGGATCTGGGGTCCGTAAGGGGTCCCTGTGGGGCATTTGGGGGCCTTATAGGGGATCTGGGGTCCGTAAGGGGTCCCTGTGGGGCATTTGGGGGCCTTATAGGGGATCTGGGGTCCGTAAGGGGTCCCTGTGGGGCATTTGGGGTCCTTATGGGGGATCTGGGGTCCATAAGGGGTCCCTGTGGGGCATTTGGGGTCCTTATGGGGGATCTGGGGTCCGTAAGGGGTCCCTGTGGGGCATTTGGGGTCCTTATGGGGGATCTGGGGTCCGTAAGGGGTCCCTGTGGGGCATTTGGGGGCCTTATGGGGGATCTGGGGTCCGTAAGGGGTCCCTGTGGGGCATTTGGGGTCCTTATGGGGGATCTGGGGTCCGTAAGGGGTCCCTATGGGGCATTTTGGGGCCTTACGGTGCCTTACGGGGTCCTTATGGGGGATTTGGGGGCTGTAAGGTGTCCCTATGGGGCATTTGGGGTCCCCAGAGGGGATTTGGGGTCTGTAAGGGGTCCCTATGGGGCATCCGGGGGCCTTACAGGGCCTTATGGGGTTCTTATGGGGGATTTGGGGTCTGTAGGGTGTCCTTATGGGGCATTTAGGGTCCTTACAAGGGATTTGGGATCTGTGAGGAATGGATTCCTATGGGGGATTTGGGGGCCTTACGGGGTCCCTATGGGGGATTTGGGGTGTCCAGGGGGGGATTGGGGTCTGTAAGGGGGTTCTTATGGGGGATTTGGGGTCCTTAGGGGGCATTTGGGGTCTGTCAGGGGTTCCTATGGGGGATTCGGGCTCTGTATGGGGTCCCTATGGGCTATTTGAGTTCCCTGGAGTGAGACTGGGTTCCCTGTGAGGGTTGTGGGGTGACGGCGGTGTCTCTGTGGGGTGACAGCGGTGTCCCTGTGGGGTCACGGTGTCCCTGTGGGGTCGCAGTGTCCCCGTGGGGTCACAGTGTCCCTGTGGGGTGATGGCGGTGTTCCTGTGGGGGTGATGGCGGTGTCCCTATGGGGTTGCCATGTCCCTGTGGGGTCGCAGTGTCCCCGTGGGGTGATGTCAGTGTCCCCATGGGGTGACGGTGTTCCCGTGGGGTGACAGCGGTGTCCCCGTTGGGTCGCGGTGTCCCTGTGGGGTGATGGTGATGTCCCTTTGGGGTTGCGGTGTCCCTGTGGGGTGACGGTGTCCTATGGTGTCCCTGTGGGGTGATGGTGTCCCCGTGGGGTCGCGGTGTTCCCTATGGGATGACGGTGTCCCCGTGGGGTCGCGGTGTCCCCGTGGGGTGACAGTGTCTCCATGGGGTCGCGGTGTCCCCGTGGGGTCACGGTGTCCCTTTGGGGTGATGGCGGTGTCCCCGTGGGGTCGCAGTGTCCCTATGGGGTGACGGTGTCCCCGTGGGGTCGCGGTGTCCTCGTGGGGTGACATGTCCCCGTGGGGTCGCGGTGTCCCTTTGGGGTGATGGCGGTGTCCCCGTGGGGTCGCGGTGTTCCCTGTGGGGTGACGGTGTCCCTGTGGGGTCGCGGTGTCCCTGTGGGGTGACAGTGTCCCTTTGGGGTGATGGCAGTGTCCCCGTGGGGTCGCGGTGTCCCCGTGGGGTGACGGTGTCCCCGTGGGGTCGCGGTGTCCCCATGGGGTGACAGTGTCCCTGTGGGGTTGCGGTGTCCCTGTGGGGTCACGGTGTCCCTTTGGGGTGATGGCGGTGTCCCAGTGGGGTCGCGGTGTCCCTATGGGGTGACGGTGTCCCCGTGGGGTGATGGTGTCCCCGTGGGGTCGCGGTGTCCGCGTGGGGTGACAGTGTCCCCGTGGGGTCGCGGTGTCCCTTTGGGGTGACGGTGGTGTCCCCGTGGGGTCGTGGTGTCCCCGTGTGGTGACGGTGTCCCCGTGGGGTCACGGTGTCCCCATGTGGTGACGGTGTCCCTGTGGGGTGACGGTGTCCCCGTGGGGTCGCGGTGTCCCTTTGGGGTGACGGCGGTGTCCCCGCAGTCTGTCGCAGCTGCGGGAGCAGTGGGAGCGGTGCGGGCGGCGCTGGGGGGACACGTGGTGGCCGCCCCTCGTCACCTACACGCACTCCCTGCTGCCCCCCGACGGGGGGGCACAGCCGCCCCACAAGCGGCGCCGCACCCACGGTCAGTGGCACCCCACAACTGGCACCCCTCATCTGTGTCACCCCGTGTCTGTCACCCCACAGCTGTGTCACCCCGTGTCTGTCACCCCACAGCCGTGTCACCTCGTGTCTGTGTCACCCCAAATCTGTCACCCCACAGCCGTGTCACCTCATGTCTGTGTCACCCCACTCCTGTGTCACCCTTTGTACGTGTCACCCCAAATCTGTCACCCCACAGCTGTGTCACCCCGTGTCTGTCACCCCACAGCCGTGTCACCTCGTGTCTGTGTCACCCCAAATCTGTCACCCCACAGCCATGTCACCCCACATGTCACCCTACATCTGTCACCCCACGTCTGTGTCACCCTGTCTCTGTGTCACCCCATTTCCATGTCACCCATCATGTGTCACCTTACATCGGTGTCACCCCACAACCGTGTCACCCTACGTCTGTCACCCACAACCGTTTCACCCCACATCTGTGTCACCCCGTGTCTGTGCCATCACCATTATCACCCCAATGTAATTTTGTCACCCCAATGTCCCCGTGTCCCCACGTGTCTGTGTCACCCCCACATCCCGACGCCCCTGTGTCACCCCGATGTCCCCGTGTCCCCCCGTCCCCGTGTCACCCCCACGTCCCCGTGTCACCCCAGTGTCCCCATGTCCCCCGATGTCACCGTGTCCCCATGTGTTCATGTCACCCCAATGTCCCCGTGTCACCCTCATGTCCCCGTGTCCCCCTGTCCCCGTGTCCCCCGATGTCACCGTGCCCCCCATGTCCCCGCAGAGCCGTCGCCGGCCCCCAGCCCCATCCCCAGCCCCACTCTGACCTCCACAGCGCTGCGGGGACCCCCGCACCCCCCCCCGCCCCCCCAAAGCCCCAGAAGCTCTGGGATGAGGTGAGGGGGCCCCAAAATGAGGACCCCAAATGGGGGACCGCACATGGGGCATTGGGGAGCACTGGGGTGGGAGTGGGGGGCACTGGGGTGGAACTGGGGGTTACTGGGGTGGGACTGGGGGCACTGGGGGTTACTGGGAAGACACTGGGGGTCACTGGAATGGGACTGGGGGGCACTGGGGGACACTGAGATAGGACTGGGGGGCACTGGGATGGGACTGGGAGGCACTGGGTGTTACTGGGATGACACTGGGGTGCACTGGAATGGGACTGGGGGGCACTGGGGTTACTGGGAACACTGAGGGGGGCACTGGGGGGGTTACTGAAATGGATCTTGGGGAGGGGGAGCACTGGGGTTACTGGGGAGCACTAGGCTGGCGCTGGGAGCACTGGGATGGGACTGAGAAGGCACTGGGGTTACTGGGAGCACTGGGGGGGGGCACTGGGGGTGTTACTGGAATGGACTGGGGGGGGCACTGGGGAGCACTGGGAGTATTGGGATGGCACTGGGAGCACTGGGATGGGACTGGGGGGGCACTGGGAGCACTGGGGGTCCCATACATCCTCCCCCCCCCCCCCGCCCCCCAGGTTATTTGAGATAGAAGAAGAGGAGGTGCCCCCCCCCCCCGGGGAGGGCAGCAACAGTGGGGAGACCCCCACGGAGCAGATGGACACGGTGAGCTCCCCCCCCCCCCCCAAAAAAAAAAAAAAAACCCCAAATGTGTGACCCCCCCCCATAAAGAAAACCCCACCAATGTGTGACCCTCCCCCC
Source organism: Oreortyx pictus (assembly GCA_036925125.1). NCBI lineage: Eukaryota > Metazoa > Chordata > Aves > Galliformes > Odontophoridae > Oreortyx > Oreortyx pictus. Next base: position 10,151 of record JAUPFR010000432.1, on the reverse strand, counting down.
CCCCCATTAAAAACCCACGAATGTGTGAGCCCCCCCCCCATGTGAACCCCCTCTATAATAAAATTGAGTGACCCACCCCCCCAAAATATCACAAACGTGTACCCCCCCCCACATTGAACACCCCGTAAAGAAATCCTATATTTGTGACACCCCCCCCCCCCAAAAAAAAAAGAAAACCCAAACGTGGTGGTCCCTTCCCTCCCCCCCCCCCCGAATTAACCCCAAATATACCCCTCTGCCTCCCCCCCCCAAAAAAAAGAACCCCAATATCTTTTGCCCCCCCCCCCCCCCTCAGTTGGAGGAGCTCTTCGAGTCCGAGATTCTCAGTGCTGAGGTGAAGGGGCTTTTTTTTGGGGGGGGGGACCCCGGTTTGGGGGGTTTTGGGTTGGGGGGGTTTCACAGATTAGGGGTTCCTTTTTGGGGTGGGGGGCAAACTTGGGGTTTCAGGGTGGGGGAGGGGCCGCCAAGTTTTTGGGGTGGGTGCGGGGGGTGTCCCAGCTTAGGGTTTTTTGGGGGGCTGGGGGGTTCCCAAACTTGGGGTTTCAGTGGGGGGGGTCCTCAGGTTTTGGGATTTTGGGGTGGGGGGGAGGTCTCAGGTTTTTTTGGGGTGGGGGGGGGTGGAGGGGGGGCAGGAATCCTGCTTTCAGGGTGGGGGGTCCAAGATTTGGGGTCCTGGGTTAGTTGTCCAAATACGGGATTTTGGGGTTGGGAATCCCAGATGTATTATTATTTTTCGGGGTGGGGGGGGGGGGGGGGGCATTTTTAGGGTCTCACTCCCCCCCCTCTTCCCACCCCCCCCAGGACTGAGGCACTGTTTTGTCGTCGTCCGTTTTTCTTTTGTGTTCCGAACCCAAATTTGATGGTGGGGTTTTTTTGTTGTTGTTGGTTTTGGGGTTGGGGTCTCCGGACCCCCCCAACCTCCCCCCTCCCCCCCCCCCACATATTTCCAGACTCCGTTGGGTGAATAAAGGAGGAGTGTTGTGACGCTGAAATTTGGGGGCTTCTTTTGGGGGTGGGGGGGGGGGTCCACAAATGTTGGGGACGTTGGGGTGACAGGTGGCCACAGAGTGACAGTGGGGTGACAATAGGGAGACTGTGGGGTGACAGTGGGTGACATTGGGGTGACAGTAGGGAGTCTATGGGGTGACAGACGGACACGATGGGTGACATTGGGGTGACAAGTGACTGCAGGGTGACAGTGGGGTGACAATAGGGAGACTGTGGGGTGGCAGTGGATGACACTGGGGTGATAGGTGACCACAGGGGGACAGCAGGGTGACACTGGGGTGACAGTAGGGTGACAATAGGGAATCTGTGGGGTGACAACAGGGTGACAGTCGGATACAGTGGGTGGCGATGGGGTGACAGGTGGCCACAAGGTGACAACAGGGAGTCTGTGGGGTGACAGTGGGTGACAATGGGGTGACGGATGGCCACAGGGTGACAGTGGGGTGACAATAGGGAGTCTGTGGGGTGACAGTGGAGTGACAATGGGGGATGACAGTAGGGTGACAGTGACATCAGGGTGACAGGTGACAGTGGGTGACATTGGGGTGACAGGTGACCACAGGGTGACAATAGGGAGACTGTGGGGTGACACTTGTTGCCATTGGGGTGACAGGTGGCAGTAGGGTGACATTGGGGTGACAATAGGGAGACTGGGGGTAACAACGGGGTGACAGTAGGACACGGTGGGTGACAGTGGGGTGACACGTGGCCACAAGGTGACAATAGGGAGTCTGTGGGGTGACAGTGGGTGACATTGGGGTGACGGATGGCCACAGGGTGACAGTGGGGTGACAGTAGGGAGTCTATGAGGTGACAGTCGGACACGGTGGGTGACATTGGGGTGACAAGTGACTGCAGGGTGACAGTAGGGTGACAATAGGGAGACTGTGGGGTGACAGTGAGTGACACTGGGGTGATAGGTGACCACAGGGGGACAGCAGGGTGACAATAGGGAGACTGTGGGGTGACACTTGTTGCCATTGGGGTGACAGGTGGCAGTAGGGTGACATTGGGGTGACAATGGGGTGACACATTTCCACAAGGTGACAATAGGGAGTCTGTGGGGTGACAGTGGGCGACATTGGGGTGACGGATGGCCACAGGGTGACAGTGGGGTGACAACAGGGAGTCTGTGGGGTGACAGTGGGGTGACAGTCGGATACAGTGGGTGACGGTGGACTGAGAATGGGGGGAAATGAGAAATGGGGGGAAACGGAGGAGAGGTGGGGGGGAAATAGGGGGAATAAACAGATGAATGGGGGATAAACGGAGAGAAAGGGGTCCGAACGGGAGCGGCGGCGACAGTGGGGACAAAGGGGAGGATGGGGAGGGGGGGGGGGGTGGTGACAAAAGTGGGGGGCACAGAAGAAATCAGTGGGGAGGGGGAGGGGGGGGAGCAGAGGCGGGATTCGAACCCGCAGCCCTTCGCTGTCCCGTGGCCACGCCCCTCTCCGTTGGCCACTCCCCCTTTCCCCCGTGGCCACGCCCCCCTCGAGGCTTTGCCGCCGGGCGGGGCTGTGGCGCCGCGCGGTAGCGTGGCCGAGCGGTCCAAGGCGCTGGATTTAGGCTCCAGTCCCCGAGGGGACGTGGGTTCGAATCCCACCGCTGCCAGCGGGGCGCGGCGCCCACTTTTGTGCCCCGCGAGGGTCACGTGGTGCGACGCGGGGTGTGTGTGTGTGTGTGTGTGTGTGTGTGTTGGGGGGGGTCCCCACTATTGTGCCCCCCTCCCCTCCCCCCCTGTCCTCTAGGAGGGGGTCACGTGGCGTGAGGGGTGGGGATCCCACTTTTGTGCCCCTCCCCCCACCATTTCCCCCGGGTTCCTGCACGAGGGGAGGGGGGGGGGGGGGGTTCCCCACTTTTGTGCCCCCCCCCCAACGATCCTGGGGGTGTCACACATCTCGGGGTCCGGGGGGGGAGGGGGGCACAGACAGGCACACGCACCCGAAATAAAGTGAAAATCAGTAAAACCTTTTTATTCTTTCACCCCCAAAGCGAAATCACAACGATTTCTCCCCCCAAATACACGAAAAGAACCGAAGGAAATGAAAGAAGTGGGGGGAGGGGAGGGGGGGTGGGGAGTGAAAAAAGGACCCCCCCCACCCCACCCCCAAAGCCAACACCACCACCACGGGGCGCCCCACAATTCCCCCCCCCCTCCCCCCAAATCACCCTCGTCCCCATCTCGAGCTCAACTAATTAACGACACCCCTCAATTAACAAACCCATCATCCCCTCCCCCCCCCCCCCCCACCCCAGATTCAATTCCTGCAGGGCTGCGTCCACAGCCCCTCCCCCCCTCCCATACCCACACACACACTCGGGGTTCAGCCCCATAGCCTATAGGGCCCCCTCCCCCCCACACACACACTTGGGGTTCAGCCCCATAGCCTATAGGGCCCCCTCCCCCCTCCACACACACTTGGGGTTCAGCCTCATAGCCTATAGGGCAAACCCCCCCTCCCACCCACACTCGGGGTTCAGCCCCACAGCCTATAGGGCCCCCCCATGCTCAGTTGTCGTCGTCGCTGTCGTCGGGGCTGATGGCTGGGCTGGTCAGGCTGTAGGTGGGCGACGTGGGGCTGTAGCCCGGCGATGTGGGGCTGTAGGTGGAGCCCTTGGGGCTGGTGGGGCTGTAGGTGGGCGAGGTGGGGCTGTACTTGGGGCTGGTGGGGCTGTAGGTGGGCGAGGTGGGGCTGTACTTGGGGCTGGTGGGGGTGTAAACGGGGGAGGTGGGGCTGTAGGTGGGCGAGGTGGGGCTGTACTTGGGGGTGGTGGGGCTGTAGGTGGGCGAGGTGGGGCTGTACTTGGGGCTGGTGGGGCTGTACTTGGGTGAGGTGGGGCTGTACTTGGGGCTGGTGGGAGTGTACTCGGGGGAGCTGGGGCTGTAGGAGGGGCTGGTCGGGGTGTACTTGGGGGAAGAGGGGCTGTAGCTGGGGCTGCTGGGGCTGTAGCTGGGGCTGCTGGGGGTGTAGGTGGGAGACTGCGGGGTGTAGCGGGGACTGGAGGGGGAGTAGCTGGGGGACGTGGGGCTGTAGCTGGGCGAGGTGGGGCTGTAGCTGGGCGAGGTGGGGCTGTAGTTGGGCGAGGTTGGGGTGTAATTGGGGCTGGTGGGGCTGTAGCTGGGCGAAGTCGGGCTGTAGCTGGGGCTGGTCGGGGTGTAGTTGGGGGATGTGGGGCTGTAGTTGGGGGACGTGGGGCTGTAGCTGGGCGAGGTGGGGCTGTAGCTCGGGCTGGTGGGGCTGTAGCTGGGCGACGTCGGGCTGTAGCTGGGCGACGTCGGGCTGTAGCTGGGCGACGTTGGACTGTAGCTGGGCGACGTCGGGCTGTAACTGGGCGACGTCGGGCTGTAACTTGGAGACGTCGGGCTGTAACTTGGTGAGGTTGGGCTGTAGCTGGGAGAGGTTGGGCTGTAGCTGGGAGACGTGGGGCTGTAGCTGGGAGACGTCGGGCTGTAGCTGGGAGATGTCGGGCTGTAGCTGGGCGATGTCGGGCTGTAGCTGGGCGACGTGGGGCTGTAGTTGGGTGACGTGGGGCTGTAGCTGGGCGACGTGGGGCTGTAGCTGGGCGACGTGGGGCTGTAGCTGGGGCTCTGTGGGGTGTAGCCCCCGGGTGAGCGCGGCTCGTAGGCGGGCGACGTGGGGCTGTAGCTGGGGGACATGGCCCCACCTGCAAAGCCACAAAGCAACGCCAGGGTGAGCGGGGGGGGGGTCCGAAACGGGGGGGGGGGGGGGGGGGGAGGAGTTGAGAATCGGTGGGGGTGGCAAAGTGGGGGGGCACCGACCTGGGGAGGGGATGTAGGGGCTGGAGGGTCCCGGGGAACCGGGGGAACCGGGGGTAGGAGACCAAGCGGGAGAATAACCGGGGCTGAAACCGCTGGCATCCGAAGCGGCGCTGGGGGAGAAGCCGGCCCCCCCGGGGGTCATGCCGCTGCCTGGAGGGGGAAGAGACCGAAAGGGATCAGTGAGGGAGGGGGGTTGGGGGGGGCACAAAGGCACCCCCCAACCCCCCCCCCTCCCCCCCCCCACGTGGGACCCACAGCACAACCCCCCAACCCATCCCCGTTCCGTGGAGCACTGCGGTTGGCCCCCTCCCCATCCCCCCCCCAAAAAAAAAAACCCCAGCCCACTGCCCCCCATGCACCCCAGAGAGCCCCCCCCCCCCCCCCCCCCAATCCTGCCCCCCATCCTGCCCCCCCTGGGACCACCCAGAAACCCCCCCCCCATGTTGCCCCCACTCTTTACCCTAGAGATCCTGCCCCCCCCCACCATGAGCCCTCTCCACCCTGCCCCACACATCACCCCCAGGAGTGCCCCCCTCCCCCCCACACCCCACTGCCCCCCATGCACCCCAGTGACCCCCAAACCATCCCCCAACCCTGCCCCACATGTAACCCCCAGGAATTGACCCCCCCCCCCCCCCACACCCCTCATACTGCCCCATCCACCTTGCCCCCCCATATACCCCAAAATCCCCCTCCCCACACAGATCCACGAGGAGCCCCTCCCCTGCCCCATCCCCCCCCCCCCCCCCATCCCCCCAAATCTCCCCAGGGACCCCCAGGAGCACCCCTCCCCCTCCCCCCCATCAGACCCCCACGTACCCACGCTGGGGGACCAGGCTCCATAAGCGGGGGTGGCTCCCTGGTTCCAGGGGGTCATGGCGGGGGACATGTTCCCCATGGGGCTGGGCGCCGAACCGAAGAACATCCCGGTGGCTGCAGGGGGAGAAAGTCAGCGAGGGGACCCCAAAACGTGGGACCCCAAAACGTGGGACCACCCCCTTCCCAAGCCCCAGACCCAAAGAGGTGACCCCTAAACTTGGGGGGTCCCTTGGGGACCTCCATTTGGCTGGGCCACCCCCACCCTACCGCGGAGACCCCAAAAATGGGGACCATGTTACGTCGCCCGCCCGCATGTCAGTCGGACACCTAAAGCCACCGAACCCCCCCATTCCCCATTTTGTCACCCCCATATCAGTCGGACACCTACAGCTATAGAACCTCCAACTGTCACCAATATCACCCACACATCAGTTGGACACCTACAGCTATAGAACCTTTGTCACCCAGACATCAGTCGGACATCTCCAGCCACCGAACCCCCCCCACCCCCACTCCCTGCCTGTCACCCCCACGTCAGTCGGACACCTAAAGCCACCGAACCCCCCCATTCCCCATTTTGTCACCCACACGTCAGTCGGACACCTACAGCTACAGAACCTCCCACTGTCACCAGTGTCACCCACACATCAGTAGGACACCTACAGCTACAGAACCTTTGTCACCCCCACGTCAGTCGGACACCTACAGCCACCAAATCCCCCACCCCCACTCCCCATGTTGTCACCCACACGTCAGTCAGACATCTTTAGCTACAGAACCCCCCACTGCCCCCACTCCCCATGTTGTCACCCACGCATCAGTCAGACACCTACAGCTACATAACCTTTCTCACCCCCACATCAGTCAGACACCTACAGCTATAGACCCTCCTCCACCCCCACTCCCCATGTTGTCACCCCCACGTCAGTCGGACACCTACAGCCACCGAACCCCCCACCCCCACTCCCCACCTGTCACCCCCATGTCAGTCGGACACCTAAAGCCACCGAACCCCCCCATTCCCCATTTTGTCACCCACACATCAGTCGGACACCTACAGCTACAGAACCTCCCACTGTCACCAATGTCACCCACACATCAGTCGGACACCTACAGCCACTGACCCCCCCCCCCCCCAAGTCAGTTGGACACCTTACAGCCACTGAACCCCCACCCCCACCCCCACTCCCTGCCTGTCACCCCCGCGTCAGTCGGACACGCACAGCCGCCCACTCCGAGGCCGGGGATGGCGCTGGGGATCTCCATGCCGTGTTTGCACTTCTCGGCGTCCAGCAACAGGTCGAAGCACCCCGTGCCGGCGGGCGCCAGCTGCCCCAGCATGATGTTCTCCGACACGCCCTTCATGGGGTCGCTCTCACCGTGCGCCGCCGCCTCCATCAGCACGTCCACCTGTGGGGCAGCGCGGAGTCAGCCCCCCCAAAACGGGGACGGCGGCCCCACCCCACGGACACCCCCACAGAACCCATGAATGCCCCCGCCCCGCCCCCACACACCCCACAGACACCACATACAACCCCGTAAGTGCCCCCACCCCGCCCCACGGACACCCCACACACCCCACGGACACCACATACAACCCCACAGACCCCATAAGTGCCCCCACAAACCCCACGGACACCACATACAACCCCACAGACCCCATAAGTGCCCCCACACACCCCACGGACACCACATACAACCCCGTAAGTGCCCCCACCCCGCCCCACGGACACCCCACAAACCCCACGGGCACCACATACAACCCCATAAATGCCCCCACCCCGCCCCACAGACATCCCACAGACCTCATAAATGCCCCCACCCCACCCCACAGACACCCCACCCCACGATACCCCACACACCCCATAAACACCTCACACCACCTCAGACACCCCACCACACCCCACAGACCCCATACATGCCCCCACCCCACCGACACCGTGTACAACCCCACGCCACCCCACCGACACCATGTACAACCCCACGCCACCCCACAGACACTGTGTACAACCCCACGGACACCCCACGTGGCCGCTGACCGTCTCCTCGAAGGAGCACTTCATGAGCGGCCCGGTGTCCTGTCGGTTGACGCCGTGCCGGGTGATGGCCATCAGGTGTCCACGCGACGTCATGGTGTCACACAGCAGCGCCAGGTGGCGGTAGTTGACGTAGGAACCGTCGAAGGAGATGACGTGGTACAGTTCCCGCTCCAGCGCCTTGCGCACCGCCTCGATGCCCAACACCTGCACAACAGAACGGGGTAGTGTCACCCCAACACGTGAGGAGGGTCCCTGACACCTGGGGGATGCAACACCTGGAAGGCTGTAGTGTCACCCCAACACGTGAGGAGGGTCCCCAACACCTGAGGGGTGCAACACCTGGAAGGCTGTAGTGTCACCCCAACACCCCGAGGACTGTCCCCAACACCTGGAATGCTGTAGTGTCACCCCAACTCCGCGAGGACACCCATGGGTTACACCCAGCACGCTGCAGTGTCACCCGTCCAGCCCGCGACTCACGGTGAAGATCTCCACGATGTCATTGGAGGTGGTGCGCACCGGGTCCACGTCCTTCTCGCTCAACACCCGCATCAGACTGACGCCGTCAGTCTCCAGGATCCACTCCTGCAGCGCCTTGAACTCCCCGTCCTCGGTGATGATGATCTTCTTCTTGTTGTCCGTCTGTGGCAGGTGCATGTACACCTGGGGGGAGAGGGGCACCCATGGGTGCTCCCATGCACTGGCAACTCCAAAAACCTCCCTACAGTCGACACTGTGAGCACCCATGGGTGCTCTGTGAGCACCCCCGTACCTCCTTGGGTTCCCATGGGATGCACTATGAGCACCCATAGGTGCTCACGCGGACCTACAGAACACGCTGGACATAACTCGAGTTCATATATCCAACGATGGGAGCACCCATGGGTGCTCTGCTGCACCTGCAGCACCCCAGTACCTCGTTGTGCTCCCATGGGATGTACTATGAGCACCCATAGGTGCTCCCACAGACCTACAGAACGCCCCGGGCACCCAAACACCTCCTCCAGTTCCTATACCCACCACTATGAGCACCCATAGGTGCTCCTGCGGCACCGGGATGACCCCGAATCACCTCCCTGGGCCCTGGCCGTCGCCCCCCAGCAGCAGCACCCATGGGTGCCCCCCAGCACCTTGCTGATCTGCTCGATGCCCTGCAGCGTCATGTCGGTCAGCATGTTGGACTCGATGCAGCGCAGGAACACGTCGTCGTCCATCTTGTCCACCACCTCCTCCTCCTGCGGGCAGCGGAGGGGTGACACCGAGTGACAAATGGGGTGACACCGAGTGACAACAATGGGGTGACAAAGGGTGACAATGGGGTGACAATGGGTGACAGCAACAGGGTGGCACTAAGTGATGGAGGGGTGACACCGAGTGACAAACGGGGGTGACAATGGGTGTCACCGAGTGACAACAATGGGGTGACACCAAGTGACAATGGGGTGACAATGGGTGACAGCAACGGGGTGACATTGAGTGACAATGGAGGGGTGACACTGAGTGACAACAGCACGGTGACACCGAGTGATGGAGGGTGACACCGAGTGACAATAATGGGGTGACACCACATGACAACGGGGTGACATCGAGTGACAGCAACGGGGTGACACCGAGTGATGGAGGGTTGACACCGAGTGACAGCAACGGCGTGATACTGAGTGACAACAATGGGTGACACTGAGTGACAAAGGGGTGACACCAAGTGATGGAGGGGTGACACCAAGTGACAAAGGGGTGACACTGAGTGACAACAAAGGGGTGACACCGAGTGACAATGGAGGGGTGACACCGAGTGACAGCAACGGGATGACAACAAGGGGTGATGAGGGGTGACAACAAGACGAGGGGTGACAACAAGAGGGGTGACAACGAGAGGGGTGACAACAAGGGGTGACAATGATAGTGGTGATGACGAGGAGTGACAAGGAGGGGTGACGACAACAGGGGTGACTATGAGGGGTGACAATGAGAGGGGTGACAACAGGGACTGACAATGAGGGGTGGTGACGAGGAGGGGTGACGAGGAGGGGTGACGAGGGGAACAACGAGGGGTGACAACGAGGGGTGACAACGAGGGGTGACGACGAGGGGTGACAACGAGGGGTGACAATGAGGGGTGACAACGAGGGGTGACGTTGAGGGGTGACAATGAGGAGTGACAACGACGGGTGACAACGAGGGGGGTGACGATGAGGGGGTGACAACGAGAGGGGTGACGATGAGGGGTGGTGACCCCGCGCCCACCTCCTGCATTTTGTTCTCGTCGCTGTTCATGATGCGGATGCGCAGCACCAACTTCTCCGCGTTGTCGTCGTTGAAGATGCAGTTGAGGTCATCCCCAAAACCTGAAGGGGGGAGAGGGGGTTGGGGGGGGGGAAGGGGGGATACCCCAACCGATCAGAACAACCCCCCCCCCCCACTCTGTCCCCCAAATGTCTTTTAATGCCCTCAGTGCCTCTCAGAACCCCCAAAACCCCACATCTCCCGTCCAACCCAACCCCCCC
>JAUPFR010000431.1:20000-21932 GCA_036925125.1 Oreortyx pictus | reverse complement strand
CTCCACTGCACTCCACTCCACTGCACTCCAATGCACTCCGCTCCACTCCACTCCACTCCACTCAACTCCACTCCACTCCACTTCACTTCACTCCAGTCCACACCACACCTCTCCACTCCACTCCACTCCACTCCACTCCACTCCACTCCACACCTCTCCACTCCACTCCACACCTCTCCACTCCACTCCACTCCACACCACACCTCTCCACTCCACTCCACTCCTCTCACTCCACTCCACTCCACTCCACTCCACTCCACTCCACTCCACTCCACTCCACTCCACTACACTCCGCTCCACTCCACTCCACTCCACTCCACACCGTTTTACTCCTCTCCACTCCACTACTCCACTCCACTCCACACCACTCCACTCCACACCACTCCACTCCACTCCACACCTCTCCACACCTCTCCACTCCACTCCACTCCACTCCACTCCACTTCACAGCACTCCACTCCGTTTTACTCCTCTCCACTCCACTACTCCACTCCACTCCACACCACTCCACTCCACACCTCTCCACTCCACTCCACACCTCTCCACTCCACTCAACACCACACCTCTCCACTCCACTCCACTCCACTCCACTCCACTGCACTCCACTCCACTCCACTCCACTCCACTCCACTGCACTCCACTCCACACCACACCTCTCCACTCCACTCTACTCCACTCAACTCCACTCCATACCACACCCCTCCACTCCACTCCAGTCCACTCCACTCCTCTCCACTCCACTCCACTCCACTCCACTCCACTCCACTCCACTCCACTCCACTCCACTCCACTCCACTCCACTCTTCTCCACTCCACTCCACTTCACTTCACTCCAGTCCACACCACACCTCTCCACTCCACTCCACTCCACTCCACTCCACTCCACTCCACTCCCACCTCTCCACTCCACTCCACACCTCTCCACTCCACTCCACTCCACACCACACCTCTCCACTCCACTCCACTCCACTCCACTGCACTCCACTCCACTCCACTAAACTCCACTCCACTCCACTCCTCTCCACTCCACTCCACTCCACTCCACTCCACTCCACTCCACTGCACTCCGCTCCACTCCACTCCATTCCACTCTACTCCACTCTACTCAACTTCACTTCACTCCAGTCCACACCACACCTCTCCACTCCACTCCACTCCACACCTCTCCACTCCACTCCACATCTCTCCACTCCACTCCACACCACACCTCTCCATTCCACTCCACTCCACTCCACTCCACTCCACTCCACTCCTCTCCACTTCACTCCACTCCACTGCACTCCACTCCACTGCACTCCAATGCACTCCGCTCCACTCCACTCCACTCCACTCAACTCCACTCCACTCCACTTCACTTCACTCCAGTCCACACCACACCTCTCCACTCCACTCCACTCCACTCCACTCCACTCCACTCCACTCCACACCTCTCCACTCCACTCCACACCTCTCCACTCCACTCCACTCCACACCACACCTCTCCACTCCACTCCACTCCACTCCACTCCACTCCACTCCACTCCACTCCACTCCACTAAACTCCACTCCACTCCACTCCGTTTTACTCCTCTCCACTCCACTACTCCACTCCACTCCACACCACTCCAGTCCACACCTCTCCACTCCACTCCACACCTCGCCACTCCACTCAACTCCACACCTCTCCACTCCACTCCACTTCACTCCACTCCACTCCACTCCACTCCACTCCACTCCACTCCACTCCACTCCACTCCACTCCACTCCACTTCACTGCACTCCACTCCGTTTTACTCCTGTCCACTCCACTACTCCACTCCACTCCACACCACTCCACTCCACTCCACTCCACTCCACTCCACTCCACACCTCTCCACTCCACTCCACACCTCTCCACTCCACTCAACACCACACCTCTCCACTCCACTCCACTCCACTCCACTCCACTCCACT
>JAUPFR010000431.1:7500-17500 GCA_036925125.1 Oreortyx pictus | reverse complement strand
TCCAAACCCCTCCACTCCACTCCAGTCCACTCCACTCCTCTCCACTCCACTCCACTCCACTCCACTCCACTCCGTTTTACTCCTCTCCACTCCACTACTCCACTCCACTCCACACCACTCCAGTCCACACCTCTCCACTCCACTCCACACCTCGCCACTCCACTCCACTCAACTCCACACCTCTCCACTCCACTCCACTTCACTCCACTCCACTCCACTCCACTCCACTCCACTCCACTCCACTCCACTCCACTCCACTCCACTCCACTTCACTGCACTCCACTCCGTTTTACTCCTCTCCACTCCACTACTCCACTCCACTCCACACCACTCCACTCCACTCCACTCCACTCCACTCCACACCTCTCCACTCCACTCCACACCTCTCCACTCCACTCAACACCACACCTCTCCACTCCACTCCACTCCACTCCACTCCACTCCACTCCACTCCACTCCACTCCACTCCACTCCACTCCACTCCACTCCGTTTTACTCCTCTCCACTCCACTCCACTCCACTCCACTCCACTCCACTCCACTCCACTCCACTCCACTCCACTCCACTCCACTCCACTCCACTCTACTCCACTCCTCTCCACACCACACCTCTCCACTCCACTCCACTCCACTCCACTCCACACCTCTCCACTCCACTCCACTCCACTCCACTCCACTCCACTCCACTCCACTCCACTCCACACCTCTCCACTCCACTCCACTCCACTCCACTCCACTCCACTCCACTCCACTCCACTCCACACATCTCCACTCCACTCCACACCTCTCCACTCCACTCAACACCACACCTCTCCACTCCACTCCACTCCACTCCACTCCACTCCACTCCACTCCACTCCACTCCACTCCACTCCACTCCACTCCACTCCACTCCACTCCACTCCACTCCACTCCACTCCGTTTTACTCCTCTCCACTCCACTCCACTCCACTCCACTCCACTCCACTCCACTCCACTCCACTCCACTCCACTCCCCTGCACTCCTCTACCTTTTACTCCTCTCCACTCCACTCCACTCCGTTTTAATCCTCTCCACTCCACTCCACTCCACTCCACTCCACTCCACTCCATTCCCTCTACTCCACTCCTCTCCACACCACACCTCTCCACTCCACTCCACTCCACTCCACTCCACTCCACTCCACTCCACTCCACTCCACACCTCTCCACTCCACTCCACTCCACTCCACTCCACTCCACTCCACTCCACTCCACTCCACACCTCTCCACTCCACTCCACTCCACTCCACTCCACTCCTCTACCTTTTACTCCTCTCCACTCCACTCCAATCCACTCAACTCCACTCCACTCCACTCCACTCCGTTTTACTCCTCTCCACTCCACTCCACTCCACTCCACTCCACTCCACTCCACTCCACTCCACTCCACTCCACTCCACTCCACTCCACTCCACTCCACTCCACTCCACTCTACTCCACTCCACTCCACACCACACCTCTCCACTCCACTCCTCTCCACTCCACACCTCTCCACTCCACTCCACTCCACTCCACTCCACTCCACTCCACTCCACTCCGTTTTACTCCTCTCCACTCCACTCCACTCCACTCCACTCCACTCCACTCCACTCCACTCCACTCCACTCCACTCCACTCCACTCCACTCCTCTCCACTCCACTCCACTCCACTCCACTCCACTCCTCTACCTTTTACTCCTCTCCACTCCACTCCACTCCACTCCACTCCACTCCACTCCGTTTTACTCCTCTCCACTCCACTCCACTCCACTCCACTCCACTCCACTCCACTCCACTCCACTCCACTCCACTCCACTCCACTCCACTCCACACCACACCTCTCCACTCCACTCCACACCTCTCCACTCCACACCTCTCCACTCCACTCCACTCCACTCCACTCCACTCCACTCCACTCCACTCCACTCCACTCCACTCCACTCCACTCCGTTTTACTCCTCTCCACTCCACTCCTCTCCACTCCACTCCACTCCACTCCACTCCACTCCACTCCACTCCACTCCACTCCACTCCACTCCACACCTCTCCACTCCTCTCCACTCCACTCCACTCCACTGCACTCCAGTCCACTGCACTCCACTGCACTCCACTCCACTCCACTCCACTCCACTCAACACCACACCTCTCCACTCCACTCCACTCCGCTCCGCACCACTCTACTCCACTCCACTCCTCTCCACTCCACTCCACTCCACTCCACTCCACTCCACTCCACTCCACTCCGTTTTACTCCTCTCCACTCCACTCCTCTCCACCCCACTCCACTCCACTCCACACCACACCTCTCCACTCCACTCCTCTCCACTCCACACCTCTCCACTCCACTCCACTCCACTCCACTCCACTCCACTCCACTCCACTCCACTCCACTCCGTTTTACTCCTCTCCACTCCACTCCACTCCACTCCACTCCACTCCACTCCACTCCACTCCACTCCACTCCACTCCACTCCACTCCACTCCACTCCTCTCCACTCCACTCCACTCCACTCCACTCCACTCCTCTACCTTTTACTCCTCTCCACTCCACTCCACTCCACTCCACTCCACTCCACTCCGTTTTACTCCTCTCCACTCCACTCCACTCCACTCCACTCCACTCCACTCCACTCCACTCCACTCCACTCCACTCCACTCCACTCCACACCACACCTCTCCACTCCACTCCACACCTCTCCACTCCACACCTCTCCACTCCACTCCACTCCACTCCACTCCACTCCACTCCACTCCACTCCACTCCACTCCACTCCACTCCGTTTTACTCCTCTCCACTCCACTCCTCTCCACTCCACTCCACTCCACTCCACTCCACTCCACTCCACTCCACTCCACTCCACTCCACTCCACACCTCTCCACTCCTCTCCACTCCACTCCACTCCACTGCACTCCAGTCCACTGCACTCCACTGCACTCCACTCCACTCCACTCCACTCCACTCAACACCACACCTCTCCACTCCACTCCACTCCGCTCCGCACCACTCTACTCCACTCCACTCCTCTCCACTCCACTCCACTCCACTCCACTCCACTCCACTCCACTCCACTCCACTCCACTCCGTTTTACTCCTCTCCACTCCACTCCTCTCCACCCCACTCCACTCCACTCCACTCCACTCCACTCCACTCCACTCCACTCCACTCCACTCCACTCCACTCCACTCCACTCCACTCCACTCCACTCCACACCTCTCCACTCCTCTCCACTCCACTCCACTCCACTCCACTCCACTCCACTCCACTCCACTCCGTTTTACTCCTCTCCACTGCACTCCACTGCACTCCACTGCACTCCACTCCACTCCACTCCACTCCACTCCACTCAACACCACACCTCTCCACTCCACTCCACTCCGCTCCGCACCACTCTACTCCACTCCACTCCACTCCACTCCGCTCCACTCCTCTCCACTCCACTCCACTGCACTCCACTCCACTCCACTCCACACCACACATCTCCACTCCACTCTACTCCACTCAACTCCACTCCATACCACTCCCCTCCACTCCACTCCAGTCCACTCTACTCCTCTCCACTCCACTCCACTCCAGTCCACTCCACTCCACTCCAATCCCCTCCACTCCACTCCACTCCACTCCACTCCACTCCACTCCACTCCACTCCACTCCACTCCACTCTTCTCCACTCCACTCCACTCCACTCTTCTCCACTCCACTCCACTTCACTTCACTCCAGTCCACACCACACCTCTCCACTCCACTCCACTCCACTGCACTCCACTCCACTCCACTTCACTTCACTCCAGTCCACACCACACCTCTCCACTCCACTCCACTCCACTCCACTCCACTCCACACCTCTCCACTCCACTCCACACCTCTCCACTCCACTCCACTCCACTCCACACCTCTCCACTCCACTCCACACCTCTCCACTCCACTCCACTCCACACCACACTTCTCCACTCAACTCCACACCACTCCACTCCACTCCTCTCCACTCCACTCCACTCCTCTCCCTTTTACTCCTCTCCACTCCACTCCACTCCACTCCACTCCACTCAACTCCACTCCACACCACTTTACTACTCTCCACTCAACACCACTATACTCCACACCAAACCTCTCCACGCCACACCTCTCCACTCCTCTCCACTGCACTCCACTTCACTCCACTCCACTCCACTCCACTCCACTCCACTCCACTCCACTCCACTCCACTCCACTCCACTCCACTAAACTCCACTCCACTCCACTCCACTCCACTCCACTCCACTCCACTCCACTCCACTCCTCTACCTTTTACTCCTCTCCACTCCACTCCACTCCGTTTTAATCCTCTCCACTCCACTCCACTCCACTCCACTCCACTCCACTCCACTCTACTCCACTCCTCTCCACACCACACCTCTCCACTCCACTCCACTCCACTCCACTCCACTCCACTCCACTCCACTCCACTCCACTCCACACCTCTCCACTCCACTCCACTCCACTCCACTCCACTCCACTCCACTCCACACCTCTCCACTCCACTCCACTCCACTCCACTCCACTCCACTCCACTCCACTCCACTCCGTTTTACTCCTCTCCACTCCACTCCACTCCACTCCACTCCACTCCACTCCACTCCACTCCACTCCACTCCACTCCACTCCACTCCACTCCTCTACCTTTTACTCCTCTCCACTCCACTCCAATCCACTCAACTCCACTCCACTCCACTCCACTCCGTTTTACTCCTCTCCACTCCACTCCACTCCACTCCACTCCACTCCACTCCACTCCACTCCACTCCACTCCACTCCACTCCACTCCACTCCACTCCACTCCACTCTACTCCACTCCACTCCACACCACACCTCTCCACTCCACTCCTCTCCACTCCACACCTCTCCACTCCACTCCACTCCACTCCACTCCACTCCACTCCACTCCACTCCACTCCACTCCACTCCACTCCACTCCACTCCACTCCGTTTTACTCCTCTCCACTCCACTCCACTCCACTCCACTCCACTCCACTCCACTCCACTCCACTCCACTCCTCTCCACTCCACTCCACTCCAATCCACTCCACTCCACTCCACTCCACTCCACTCCACTCCACACCTCTCCACTCCTCTCCACTCCACTCCACTCCACTCCACTCCACTCCACTGCACTCCACTGCACTCCACTCAACACCACACCTCTCCACTCCACTCCACTCCGCTCCGCACCACTCTACTCCACTCCACTCCTCTCCACTCCACTCCACTCCACTCCACTCCACTCCACTCCACTCCACTCCACTCCACTCCGTTTTACTCCTCTCCACTCCACTCCTCTCCACCCCACTCCACTCCACTCCACTCCACTCCACTCCACTCCACTCCACTCCACTCCACTCCACTCCACTCCACTCCACTCCACTCCACTCCACTCCACACCTCTCCACTCCTCTCCACTCCACTCCACTCCACTCCACTCCACTCCACTCCACTCCACTCCACTCCGTTTTACTCCTCTCCACTGCACTCCACTGCACTCCACTGCACTCCACTCCACTCCACTCCACTCCACTCCACTCCACTCAACACCACACCTCTCCACTCCACTCCACTCCGCTCCGCACCACTCTACTCCACTCCACTCCACTCCACTCCGCTCCACTCCACTCCACTCCACTCCACTGCACTCCACTCCACTCCACTCCACACCACACATCTCCACTCCACTCTACTCCACTCAACTCCACTCCATACCACTCCCCTCCACTCCACTCCAGTCCACTCTACTCCTCTCCACTCCACTCCACTCCAGTCCACTCCACTCGACTCCAATCCCCTCCACTCCACTCCACTCCACTCCACTCCACTCCACTCTTCTCCACTCCACTCCACTCCACTCTTCTCCACTCCACTCCACTTCACTTCACTCCAGTCCACACCACACCTCTCCACTCCACTCCACTCCACTCCACTCCTCTCCACTCCACTCCACTCCACTGCACTCCACTCCACTCCACTTCACTTCACTCCAGTCCACACCACACCTCTCCACTCCACTCCACTCCACTCCACTCCACTCCACACCTCTCCACTCCACTCCACACCTCTCCACTCCACTCCACTCCACTCCACTCCACACCTCTCCACTTCACTCCACACCTCTCCACTCCACTCCACTCCACACCACACTTCTCCACTCAACTCCACACCACTCCACTCCACTCCTCTCCACTCCACTCCACTCCTCTCCCTTTTACTCCTCTCCACTCCACTCCACTCCACTCCACTCCACTCAACTCCACTCCACACCACTTTACTACTCTCCACTCAACACCACTAAACTCCACACCAAACCTCTCCACGCCACACCTCTCCACTCCTCTCCACTGCACTCCACTTCACTCCACTCCACTCCACTCCACTCCACTCCACTCCACTCCACTCCACTCCACTCCACTCCACTCCACTCCACTCCACTAAACTCCACTCCACTCCACTCCACTCCACTCCACTCCACTCCACACCGTTTTACTCCTCTCCACTCCACTACTCCACTCCACTCCACACCACTCCACTCCACACCACTCCACTCCACTCCACACCTCTCCACACCTCTCCACTCCACTCCACTCCACTCCACTCCACTTCACTGCACTCCACTCCGTTTTACTCCTCTCCACTCCACTACTCCACTCCACTCCACACCACTCCACTCCACACCTCTCCACTCCACTCCACACCTCTCCACTCCACTCAACACCACACCTCTCCACTCCACTCCACTC
This sequence comes from Oreortyx pictus, assembly GCA_036925125.1. Taxonomy (NCBI): domain Eukaryota; kingdom Metazoa; phylum Chordata; class Aves; order Galliformes; family Odontophoridae; genus Oreortyx; species Oreortyx pictus. The sequence continues at coordinate 10,737 of JAUPFR010000431.1, read as the reverse complement.
CACTCCACTCCACTGCACTCCACTCCACTCCACTCCACTCCACTCCACTGCACTCCACTCCACACCACACCTCTCCACTCCACTCTACTCAACTCAACTCCACTCCATACCACACCCCTCCACTCCACTCCAGTCCACTCCACTCCTCTCCACTCCACTCCACTCCACTCCACTCCACTCCACTCCACTCCACTCCACTCCACTCCACTCCACTCCACTCTTCTCCACTCCACTCCACTCCACTCCACTCCACTCCACTCCACTCCACTCCACTCCACTCTTCTCCACTCCACTCCACTTCACTTCACTCCAGTCCACACCACACCTCTCCACTCCACTCCACTCCACACCTCTCCACTCCACTCCACACCTCTCCACTCCACTCCACTCCACACCACACCTCTCCACTCCACTCCACTCCACTCCACTGCACTCCACTCCACTCCACTAAACTCCACTCCACTCCACTCCTCTCCACTCCACTCCACTCCACTCCACTCCACTCCACTCCACTCCACTCCACTGCACTCCGCTCCACTCCACTCCATTCCACTCTACTCCACTCTACTCAACTTCACTTCACTCCAGTCCACACCACACCTCTCCACTCCACTCCACTCCACACCTCTCCACTCCACTCCACATCTCTCCACTCCACTCCACACCACACCTCTCCATTCCACTCCACTCCACTCCACTCCACTCCACTCCTCTCCACTTCACTCCACTCCACTGCACTCCACTCCACTGCACTCCAATGCACTCCGCTCCACTCCACTCCACTCCACTCAACTCCACTCCACTCCATTTCACTTCACTCCAGTCCACACCACACCACACCTCTCCATTCCACTCCACTCCACTCCACTCCACTCCACTCCTCTCCACTTCACTCCACTCCACTGCACTCCACTCCACTGCACTCCAATGCACTCCGCTCCACTCCACTCCACTCCACTCAACTCCACTCCACTCCACTTCACTTCACTCCAGTCCACACCACACCTCTCCACTCCACTCCACTCCACTCCACTCCACTCCACTCCACTCCACTCCACACCTCTCCACTCCACTCCACACCTCTCCACTCCACTCCACTCCACACCACACCTCTCCACTCCACTCCACTCCACTCCACTCCACTCCACTCCACTCCTCTCCACTGCACTCCACTCCACTCCTCTCCCTTTTACTCCTCTCCACTCCACTCCACTCCACTCCACTCCACTCCACTCCACTCCACTCCACTCCACTCCACTCCACTCAACTCCACTCCACACCACTTTACTACTCTCCACTCAACACCACTATACTCCACACCAAACCTCTCCACGCCACACCTCTCCACTCCTCTCCACTCCACTCCACTTCACTCCACTCCACTCCACTCCACTCCACTCCACTCCACTCCACTCCACTCCACTCCACTCCACTCCACTCCGTTTTACTCCTCTCCACTCCACTCCACTCCACTCCACTCCACTCCACTCCACTCCACTCCACTCCACTCCACTCCACTCCACACCTCTCCACTCCACTCCACTCCACTCCACTCCACTCCACTCCACTCCACACCACTTTACTACTCTCCACTCAACACCACTATACTCCACACCAAACCTCTCCACGCCACACCTCTCCACTCCTCTCCACTGCACTCCACTTCACTCCACTCCACTCCACTCCACTCCACTCCACTCCACTCCACTCCACTCCACTCCACTCCACTCCACTAAACTCCACTCCACTCCACTCCACTCCACTCCACTCCACTCCACTCCACTCCACTCCACTCCTCTACCTTTTACTCCTCTCCACTCCACTCCACTCCGTTTTAATCCTCTCCACTCCACTCCACTCCACTCCACTCCACTCCACTCCACTCCACTCCACTCCACTCCACTCTACTCCACTCCTCTCCACACCACACCTCTCCACTCCACTCCACTCCACTCCACTCCACTCCACTCCACTCCACACCTCTCCACTCCACTCCACTCCACTCCACTCCACTCCACTCCACTCCACTCCACTCCACACCTCTCCACTCCACTCCACTCCACTCCACTCCACTCCACTCCACTCCACTCCGTTTTACTCCTCTCCACTCCACTCCACTCCACTCCACTCCACTCCACTCCACTCCACTCCACTCCACTCCACTCCACTCCACTCCTCTACCTTTTACTCCTCTCCACTCCACTCCAATCCACTCAACTCCACTCCACTCCACTCCACTCCGTTTTACTCCTCTCCACTCCACTCCACTCCACTCCACTCCACTCCACTCCACTCCACTCCACTCCACTCCACTCCACTCCACTCCACTCCACTCCACTCTACTCCACTCCACTCCACACCACACCTCTCCACTCCACTCCTCTCCACTCCACACCTCTCCACTCCACTCCACTCCACTCCACTCCACTCCACTCCACTCCACTCCACTCCACTCCACTCCACTCCGTTTTACTCCTCTCCACTCCACTCCACTCCACTCCACTCCACTCCACTCCACTCCACTCCACTCCACTCCACTCCACTCCACTCCACTCCACTCCTCTCCACTCCTCTCCACTCCACTCCACTCCACTCCACTCCACTCCACTCCACTCCACTCCACACCTCTCCACTCCTCTCCACTCCACTCCACTCCACTCCACTCCACTCCACTGCACTCCACTGCACTCCACTCAACACCACACCTCTCCACTCCACTCCACTCCGCTCCGCACCACTCTACTCCACTCCACTCCTCTCCACTCCACTCCACTCCACTCCACTCCACTCCACTCCACTCCACTCCACTCCACTCCACTCCACTCCACTCCTCTCCACCCCACTCCACTCCACTCCACTCCACTCCACTCCACTCCACTCCACTCCACTCCACTCCACACCTCTCCACTCCTCTCCACTCCACTCCACTCCACTCCACTCCACTCCACTCCGTTTTACTCCTCTCCACTGCACTCCACTGCACTCCACTGCACTCCACTCCACTCCACTCCACTCCACTCCACTCAACACCACACCTCTCCACTCCACTCCACTCCGCTCCGCACCACTCTACTCCACTCCACTCCACTCCACTCCGCTCCACTGCACTCCACTCCACTCCACTGCACTCCACTCCACTCCACTCCACACCACACATCTCCACTCCACTCTACTCCACTCAACTCCACTCCATACCACTCCCCTCCACTCCACTCCAGTCCACTCTACTCCTCTCCA